>VZTU01034131.1:162030-245212 GCA_013400835.1 Zapornia atra | reverse complement strand
AAAAAAAAAAAAGAAAAATAATAGTGGGAACTGTAAAATCTCAGAATTGTTGGAGAGCAAAGTTGAACGGCTGTTCAGAGGCACGCTCTGAGGTTTGCTGGCTTCCTATGGGCTTTGTGTGACACACAATGGTAATAAATACAGCTGGTGCCAGCTATTCTCCAGTACACCTGAGGAGTAATAGCTTGACAGATAGATATTGCGGTTGTACTGAAACGCTTGGGTTCACGTGGTATCCAAACACTCGTATGATTTTCTGTGGCGATCTATTGGTGCCCCTGTACTCCAGAAAGATGAGCTGGTGGGTTTGGTTTAGACTCTATAAACAAAATATTTTGTACAAAAAACCCAGGAAGTTGGGCTACAAAGATTGTTTCCTGCTCGGTTTTGTGAGGAGGTGGCATCTTCCCCTGCTCCTCTCCTGCCTCTTTCCAGCGCAGGCTGGTGGATGGCAGCTGACACTGAAGGTCATTGGGTTTGTTTGAAGTGTTTTCTTTATTCTGCATTTGACACCAAAAAATACCCACTAGGAGAGCGCTGCCGTGACCTTGAGATTCTTTACGAGAAGCGAAGCATGACTGTCGTGGTGTGAAAGTGTGGCAACACTTTATTTCCAACCAAAGCCAAAAATGAACTGGAAAAAAAAGGGGGATGGGGAAATCAAGCTGTCTGGTCCCAGGGAACTTCACTGTGCAGGATGTGTCCCCTCCGAACAGGAGCATGGATCAGACTGCTGCCTCCAGGGATGCCCAGCCGCACGGTTTGATTAATTCCCTGCAAAAGTCATCTGCGTGTGTGGGGCCGCTTGCTGCATGGTTAATTGAAAGCTCCCTCCCTCTGCTCCTGGCTGGCATTTCCCATAGCACGACCTGTCTGCGTGCCCAGAGCGTACAGATTCGGCACTCAGCCCTGGCTGCCGGCAGGGCAGGTCGGGAAGGAGTCTGCTAGAGCAGGATTTGCTGCCCTGGTCCAATTCTCCTGTAAATCTGCAAGACACCGTCAGCAGAGCGGGGACCTGGCATTGCTCACACAGTGGGTCAGGCTGCGGGAGCCCTCGGTGGCTTCGCACACTGTTGTCTGGCACCCGGTGAGAGCACAGCCCCGGGAGCGCTTGCTGCTGGCCCCAGCTCAATGTTGTGCTGGGCTCTCTTCACCTGGCCACTCGCTGCTCTCTTTTCTCTGAAATGAACTGATCTCACCTCAAAACCCGTGTCCAAGTAGCCTTGCTGCTTTGCTGCTGTGCATATTGCTTTTTTTTCTTCTTTTTTTGGTAAAGTTACTGAAGAAAAGGAAGCGAAACCCTCCTGAACACCTTAGAACTGGATTTACACATCAGCGTCCTACATCTGTGCCCAGAGGAGATTTGCCCTAATCAGGAGGGGCTGAGGCTGCAGCCTCCATGCCGTGGTGCCTCGTGGTGGCTGGGCAAACACAGCCACAACATCAGATCCCCCCAGTCAGGCTGGCAGAACCACACTTTGCCCTTTTCCTCATTGCCCCTTTGATAACACAAAATAAACAGAAATACACACTGCAACCTCCTGCAAAATTGTGGCTGTAATAAGTGGGTACCATTTCCAGGCCTTGGGTCATTCTCATTGGGGGAGGTCACACTGAGATGATGCTTTCAAGAGCTGCTGCCTCCTCAGGGAAAAAAAACAAGCCCAGTGAGGTGAGGGTGGGACAGTTGTTAGTCCTTCCACCTTTGGCCTGGGTAAGCAGAGGTTAATGGCTGCTTGGAAAGTTGCTTCTGCATCCACCATCCAAGGAAAGTGGCATAAGCACTTCTGCACCGAGTAGCTAATCCCACCCATGCACCTCCCTTCGGGGCTAGTGAGTCACGGTCGAGGTGTGGAAAAGGATCTGGGAAATCCCACAAAGTAAATATCTTTTTATATAAAACAGAGAAAACATGGAAACAACGTGGCCACCAGCCATTTGCTCTGTCTCCTATCAGAGTTAGACCGAGCCACATGCAGAGAAAAGAAACCCTGCCTACCTTTTCAAGACCATCTTCTTTGAGGCTGATGATATCCAAATCAAAATCTGTCCGTAAACCACTAGTTTTATTAAAGACGATTCGTCCTGTTAATCCTTCCCATTGGGCCTGTGGAGGGGAGGGAAAAGTAGCAAGGCTGTTACTTGGTATCACAAATAATCTTTTGCCCTCCACTGTATGTTCTTTTAATTAGTCCTTATACTTGTCCTTTCTCCCCAAAGAGCATGATTAATTAATAATCACCTCCGTCACCGTTCAGACTGCAGACAGAGCTGTAGATTTTCTTAACTCTCTTGCAGTCCTTGCTACAGTTTTTTGTTTGCACCTTTTGTGTTCACCAGCTGTTGCGGGACGTGATGACTCGGTAGAAAACTGCCCGCATTTATCACAGCATCCTTGGGTGCTGCATTTATCCTTGTAGTACTGATAAATGCTGGGCTGCAGGGAGCCTGGGTTTGGGACAGCTCCAGTCAGGCTCACAAATAATCCTTCTCTGCACAAGCCTGCTGATGCTTCCAAGGTGTGTGGAAGATAAAATGTCCTAAATGCTTCCCTCCTTCCTTTCACATGGAAAGTAGAGCACAAGAGGCTAACGGCTTGCCCACCAGGCTCTGTTGTTTTGAATCAGGCCTGGGAATCTGCTGGGTGCATGCTGTGTCGTACCCCTAGATCAGCACCGCTGCTACAGGCATGGGGCTGGTGCCCAAAGGGAGCCCTCTCCCTGGAGATGTTTGACTCTTGGCTCAATGAGGTCCTGCACAACCTGGTCTGAGTTGGGGACTAGTCCTGCTCTGAGCAGGAGCTTGGGGTAAAGATGTCCAGGTTAGTTTCAACCAAAATGATGCCACGGTGCTGTTTCTTTTTCCACTGTACACTTTGTAGCACCACCAGAATGAATCTCTCTGATTGAGGAGGCGAGTGAGCCCCAAACATCAGATGCTGGCTGTGTTAGCAGAGCAGGCACTAAGGGACAGCAGGGTATATGATGCCTGCTGTGCCCCAGGGACGGTGCTGGGATGCGCTATAAGCATCCATCCCAACGAGGATGCTCCTGTAAGAGCTTCATGGTGCTGACATGGTTTACTGCTTTGCGGTCTCAGCTCAGCAGTGGAGAGCTGGGACTTGGGCTCTTTCCCCCGAGCAGTTCAGACCAGACACGGTCCTTGCTGATGAATGTGTTTCCTTTATGAGCGGGGGAGCTTGAGAGATCCCAGTGTGATGAAGGTGGCGTAATGTATTCTCGGGGGGGTAACGACTGGCATGTTTCCCAGTAAATACACTCCTCTGGCTCTTCCTCATTAATTCCTGAGGCGTAATGACAGCTGCCTCCCAGCCTCGCCACCCCTGAGTTTTGGGGAAGGCTGTGCTGTTTGCTTGGCATGCAAGTGGTTTGCCGGTGGGATGCACAGCCTGCGGAGCCCCCGGGAGCCAGGGAAAACATGGAGTGTTTAACGTACCCCAGGGGAGCGAGCGCAGCTGCACGCTGGGCCCTGCACCAACTGCAGGTCTAGAGCACCTCGGTCTGGAGCACCGAAAGGCTGCACGGTACCAGACTGGGGGTGCACAGCATCATTGCATCACCCCCACGGACTCTGATCCTGCTGACATCAGTCCTGTCTCTGCAGGCAAGCCCCAAACCCCCACGGTCCTGGCCTCTGGGCAGGTAGGGGCTGCAGCAGAGTGTGTCCCCTTGCCTCCCACTCCCATGCTTGGCACTGTACCCCTGCTTTCTCATGAGCCCTGACAACACATGCGGTGAGGGTGGCCTCCCCAGGACTGGCAGGGGCACCGTCCCGGCCCCTTTGCCCTTTGGCAAGTGGGCATAAGCCCAGTGATACTGCTCACAAGGAGTGAGCAGCGCCAGTATCTGTGGGGAGCCCACGGCCGAGAACACACGGGTGTCTGCGGTGCAGCATCCCTCTGTGCCACAGGAGTTTAGAGAAAGCAATTACCGTGTGTTCCGATTGCAAGAGGGGAGGAAGCTTATCCCTGCAACGAGCTGACGTGGTGCCAGAAAGGGAAACAACAGGCAGGCACCGGAGCGTGAGGCTCAGGGTAATTTGCAAAAGGAGCCAACCAAACAAATTATTTACACTGGCTTTTGGCAGCTAGCGGGAGCGGCTTTCTGCAGAAGGGACCAAAACACAGAAAAGGAGAGGAGAGACAGGAGAGGAGAGGAGAGATACCCTTCGGTGCCTATTAAGAAATAAGCTTTTTCTGTCTGCAATGGGAATGATTCTTCCTTTCATTCCCGTGACCATGCAGCTCGGGCAGCACCGGGCTGGGCTCTCGCTGCATTTATGTGCCAGGGTCTGCTGGGATCTGGAGATGATCCTGCAGCACGAATCGTGGTAAGGGCTGCCAGTGTACTTCTACTCTTTTCTGTTTCAAGTTTTTAGGAGATTTTATACCCAGCCTTTTCAATGTAGCCCAATCACGCATCCCACTCTGCAGCCAGGTTTGAAATGTCCCCTGCGAAGAGCCACAGACACATGAGTTTAAACTGGCCTTAAGGATAAATCGGGGGGGTTTATCACAAAAACACCCAGTGGGGTTTGCAGTATCTTCCTGCAGCACTGCCTTCATTTTCTTCTTATGTGAGGACCCCTTTTTGCAGACAGAGCCAAACCTGGGGCAGGATGAGTGCAGGGGTGCCTGCACAGGGGGGCTCTTTTGGGAGGGCTGCGCACGTCTCACGCAGCTTCCTGGTGCTGCACCGCCTTGGTGAGCTCAGGCTCATAAACACCCGCGCTTTGAGTCTGCTTACGTGCTTGAGCCAGATGCAAACAAACAATTACGTGGGCTGAACAGAGAGAAATCATAATGACTGAAAACAGAGAGGGAACGTGGCTGCCTCCTCGCTCCCCTGGCTCCCTCCTTGCTAAACCCAGTGCTCTGCCAATGCCGTTCAGAACCGTGTAGCGCTGCCAGCATGGCCTCTGGGATTTAGCAGCACTGCCTGCCCTTTTTGGACCCCAGGCAAAATGTATCCTGTAAAAGGCAAACGGCTATTGCTCTGCTAAGAAACGGCCTCAGAGAGAGCGCGGTCCAGCTGCTGGTGACGCAAGAAGAGGCCAGGGCAAGTCTCAGCGCCAGCACGGGAGACTGCGGCTTGTTTTGGATGTTCTGGCACGGCTGCGTGGCTGCTCTTTGGAAGGCAAAGAGGAGATTTTTTTCCTTCCTGGGTGCGCTCTGAAGCCTGGTGTATATCTGTGGTGTATCTCTGTGCTTCCACCCAGTTCTACCCAGGAGGGGGGGTGGAATTTTTCTCCCCCTCTACCTGCCAAACTTCTCTGATACGTGCCTCGGTACCTGTGTGCTGAGCGACTGCCCTGCATCTGCTGGAGAAGTTTGGTGTTGGGGGGAAGCGATTATGGTTGCAAATCATGTTTTTTACCTCTTTTATAAAATTCATGAAGCGGCCACCGAACCTCCAGGCTTTGTGCCGATGGCACTGCAGGGAGTTCACGGTCATCTGTGGGGCACGTTGGTAGCAGACAGAGACGACGTGCACCGCGTCGTACAACAGGGCAGCATCTGTCTAAAGTAAAGGGGAACAGCATTTGTGTTGATAGTGGTACCAGAGCAAGGAAGTATTTGGACAGGGAAGCAGCAGGGTTCTGTAATGGCACAGGAAAAGCTGTTAGAGCCCCTCTGAGTTACCCCTACCCAACACCCAAGGGCTCTGTCCATGTCCACTGCCATGCATCCCACCTCCCCCGTGTCCAACGCTGCTGGCAGCGCTCTGAGAGCAGAGCCGGGTTTAAGGGATTCTCTGGGATCCAAAGAGCTTGCCCTCAACCCGTCTGCTCTTACACCAGACTTGAATAAACCTCCAGGCTGACTTCTTATGCAAAACACGTCCTCAGAACCACAGAACTGTGTGTGACAAAGCATCGCGAGCGGGTTCTTGTGTCGCGTGGCTCTTCAGGCTAACAGATCACAGGTCTGCCTCGGAAGCGGAGATCGTGAGAACATCACTTGTCTGCCTGCGTCTGTTCTGGTTATTTCAAAGCATGTTTACTACTGTATCATCACCCAAGGAAGGCAGCTGTTTCTAAATGTAGAGGGTAGTAACAGAATTTTCTTATTTAGCTTGTTTTGTCTGAGGATGAAAAAGCCCTGTACAAGAACGTATCATCCACACTATTTTATCTATGGGGGAAATAAGTGACAGAGAAGTTAAATGCCTTGTCTGTGGGCATGGAATTTTCCAAAGTGACCCAAACTGTCACAGAAATCAGGGCCTCGCAGATTTGTAGCATCTTCCCATATCTCAGTGATTTGAACTAGGGAGAACTCTTTTTTTTTTTTTTCTTTCCCCCTTCCATATAATGTGATGGGTTTAGATTCAATTTGAGATGCCTCATCTCACCTCCAAACACTGATGAAGAAAATTGGATTTATTTTCATCTCTGATATGGAAAGTCCTCCTAGTGAAAATATATTATTTGCTGGCTTCACAAGACAAACCAGATGTGAGTGTAGAAGCAGCATAATAAAACACAATAAAACAAAATAATACAGCAAATAACTGGACAAATACGTAACAGGATATGGGCATGGAGAAAATCCTACAATGTTGGCAGCTGTCACCATGACCTTCCCTTCCCTCAGCGCCTGAGCATGAAGTGCAGGCAGCCAACCTTGTAATCACAGCCATGGGGACAGGTTTTGTGTGTTTGGAGCTGGGGAGAGGGGCTACAAGAAAATGTGTGAGCTATTCATGGTGAATTACATACCATAATGCCCAGTGGAGAGCTCAGGGCTCCACTGGGACAGACAGCAGGCAAACACAACTGAAAGGCAGGATCCCCTCTGAACGGGCACACAGGGCATGGGAGAGGAGCCAGTAGCACCACTGCAGGCAAGGTGATGCTGCAGCTGATGGGCAGTGCTGCAGAAAAGGGGAGTGCTAAAGGAGGATGGTGGAGCTGTCCTCTAAGGAAAAAGAACTGGAGGGATTTGAGGAGCAATTTCAAGGTGAAAGCCTGGGAGGCTATGTCACTTTGGAGGGGTTCTGGCAGATCTAAAGGGAGAGGGAAGGAGGGAGCCAGTCAGCTATTATGGGGGTCGGAGACAGCCTCGCGGGGAAGACAGATGGGCGAGCAGGTGCTGTACCTTCCGAGCAGTAACTCAGCAGAGCAGAGCTGCCATCAGACCCTAAAAGGAGTCATCAAAGCTGCAGCAAAGCCCATCTCTGGCCACGGCTTTGGCTCTTTCTCCCTGCATCAATCTCCGCAGACTGCGTGGCCCAGTCCAGCCGTGTGCTGTGCTCCCAGCCGTTGGGAGCGGGCGTTCGGCCGCTCCCGGGGACGGTGTGCAGCCATGGCAGAGCTGAGCCTGGCAAGCCCCTGTGGGGCAGGTCCTGGCTGCCTGCCTCTGTCTGTGGGATAGGAACCCACTCCCCAGTGTGTTCCGCTCCCCAGTGCTGCTCCCGGGGCTGAGCAGAGTGACTTGCAAGGTGATAGTCCTGCCCTGAGCTGAAACAGGACTTGTGGAGGGCAACCAGAGGGAGAGGGTGCCCTTTCCTGGGGGCTCCGGGGTTTGGGGCGCACTCAGCCCCTCTACACTCAGGTCAGCAAGTACTCGCTGGAGCTGCACATCAGGCGAGCACAGAGAAACCTGCGTCTGAACAAGGGGTGTGATACCCAGCTGATGGCAGCTCCCTCTTTTCTTGTCCCCAGCGGGAAATAGCCAGGGCACTTCCCCACCGTGCTCAGCCCTTGCTGGAATGGAAACCTTTAAATTTTGCCTGGATTGGGGCATCTTTTTACTGTCAACAGGGGATAGGAGGGAAGGAGCACGGGGTCTCAAAACTGGCAAATCTGTTGGCAGCTAGGCCTGCAAGAGGTAACACAGCAGTGGGCAGTGGGGTATTCAGCGGCCGAACTGGCTGTGTTTGTGGGATGGTTATTAAAGAGTGCAAGTGCCTGCCATGGGAAAGGTACCTGGGATGTGTTGTTACTAGTACAACAACCAGTACTAATTAACATTTAGCCCTTAATGAATGTCCCTGCCTTCCCTTCCACTCCAGTCTGCTTTGTTTAAACGTTTCATACCATCATGACGCCATCGAGCAGTCCCAGCTCTGCCTTGGGCGCTGACTGCAGTCGCTCCATGGACCACTTCTCAATGATGGAGGATACATGTGGGTTCTCCACGTTGAGGATCCGGAAGCCGGTCAGGTTCACTCCAGAGTAGCGATATGGTTCTAGGTCTAATGCATAAAGATCCTTAAAAGAGAGAAACCAGTTTCAACATTTTGTTTAGCTTTGGTTTGTTTGTTTGTTTTGTTTTCTTTCCTGCCTGGGTTTGTATCTGGGTTTGGAGTGAGAAGGCAGAGCCCACAGAAGGTGGGAGGTAGGATGGTGCCGTCACAGATTTGGGGGATCGTAGTGTGTGTTGCCATCAGTAGTCACTGCTTGCAGAGACTAGAGACTCGTAGGCGTCAGTGTGGAACTGGGGAGTCGCTTGTGCCAGTTCACCCACACACTGCATAGGGAAACTCCTGCCAAAGAGCTCACTGACGCATATGAAGCAAGTGAATTGGGGGGGGGGAAACCAGAATTGCTACCTGTAACCATAAAAAAAGAGGCTTGCAACCAAGGCTGGGGGACAAGGCAGAGTTGTATCCAAAGCTCCCCGGGGCCTTTCCGTGGAGGATTCGCTATGAGGACTGAAGCCCACGGGGTGCTGCGAGTGACAGAGTAGCTCTGTGTGCAGAATGCCAATTTGCAGACAGCTATCAAAGAGGAGCTAAGACGCATTTCTTGACATTACGACCAGCCTACACAGTCTGCAAGTGAATGAGCCTGCCCTTTACACGATTTAAAAACCTGCAGCCAGGCAGTCCTCAGCTCTGCTGGCTGCCGGCCCACGAGCATCCCTTGGCAGGCAGCAAGAGGGACGCTTCTCTAATGCATCTCTTGGCTCTGCTGCACGTCTAAATATGAACTTCAGTTCAGGGATTAACTTCAGTGCTCAGCACCTAGTCTGAGGAGTTGGGGCTTAGACACCACGGCAAGAGCATCGTGCTCCTGATCTGCTTAGCAGAAACCCAGGGCAGCAGCGCCGAGGGGAGTTGTGAATGAGTGTGGGGGAGAATGGCAGCTGCTGGGCTGGGGGGGGGCTTTGTTCATGAGCATCACTTGTTGGATGGGCTGTATTTCCTCAGAGTTTATCCTGAAAGATTTCTGCCAGTGTTTGACAGTAGTAAAAACGCGGGGACGCAGAAAGGCAACACCACTGTCCTCAGTGACAGAGGGTGGAGGGGAATATGGGAACGATGTTTGCTGCTCTCACAAGGGATTAGAAAAAGGTTTAAATACAGCATGAGACAATGCAGTGGTTGCTGTTTCCTATAATGTGGCTGTTCTGGCAGGACACGGCCACACTTTGCATTCCCCCAGCCACGGTGTCCATGGGACAGCTGGAAAAGCACCTGTCCTAAAACACACAGCCCTAAGCAAAGCGTAACAAACCCAGCACTTGCCAGCAACTGAGACTTCATTCTCCGTGGGAGAGCAAGGCATGCTTACAGCTGCTTTGCTTTAATAAGCTTTGGGGGTTTGATCTTTTCCTTAAGTGCCGGCCTCTGCCTTTGCACCCCCCAGGCACGCTGCTGATGGATGCCGTGCTTTAGTCTGCAGGTGCAGCCAGGGACCGAGTCATTAATCACACCCACAACAGAGTTCAGGGTCTTTGTTGTTTGGGGTTTTTTTTTCCCCCTGAAAAATTGCAAGTACAAACCTCCACGTCTTGTTAAAGGGCATTGTGAAAACCAGGCTGTAATGTTGACTTTTAAATGACTTCTGGTAATGAGGGGCAAACACAGTTGTCTAACCTCAGACAGATGCTTGTATCTTCTGGATGTGAGGGTGTGCAGTGGTCCTGTGCCTGACCACTGGAATAGATAGATTTTTGCAGGATTCATAACTTTTTGTTTGTATTCTGGAAATCATTGTGGGGAAATAATTTTTAGTTCCAAAACCAGATCATTTCCCCCTCCGAACGTGACCGTAGGTGACAAATCTGATCCACCGAGCTCCAGACCTCCTGCTCTTCATCACACAGCTGTCAGACTGCCAGCCCTGGCCACCATTGAGATCCAGACGGTGTTTTGGGTGCCCCCCCTCCCCGTCCTGCCACTCTCCACTGACCCATCATGTCACTGAGCTTATACAGAAGACAACCTCCCATCAGGACCCTTCTTGGTTCCAGTTTAAATCTCAGCTGCAACCTGATTTATCAAGTCCTGGAATTAGAGGTTAATTAAGAATATGAACTGAGTGTCAGAACATGGAGGGGTGTGTGGAGGGATTGCTGAATCCATTTCTTGGGGATTTTCTGTTCCTGCACAGCCACAAATTGAAACATCTGGTTCTATTTTCCACCTCATCTACACTCCCTTCCACCCATTATTTTCTGTACTGCAGATTAGTTCTCCCCTCCATCCTACTCCCTTGCAGAAAGCTTTTTTTCTCTGCTCCTGTGCGGCTCTTCCCCGTTTTTTACACACATCTCCCACCTCCCCAGGTACAGCCCCCAGCTTTGGTTCACTGGCTGCAGGTGGCATTGCTGAGGGCTGATCCTCAGCAGACTCCATCCGCAGTAGGGCCTGCAACAGGGCCCTGCAACATCAGGTGTTCAGGAAGAGCATCCTCCATCCGCTCTTGTGCACAGCACCCACTGCTGAGAGTCCCTGTCTGGGCACAGATTTGCTCAGGCAGCCATCTCCAGTAGGAGCAGCCATGGCTGTAATGGGAGGTGTGCACGTACAGCGTGGTTTGATCAACAGTGTACGAGTACAGCTGTGCCGTGTGCTGAGCCTCCTGTAGGTACACTGAGTTGAACAAGAATACCTGATTATCAGCACTGGTGGAAAAGCAGGCTGGTTTGGGTTGGTGCCTCCTTGGGAGAAGGCAGGTTGGGTGTGTAACTTTTGTTTACATGGACCCAAAATGTGGGAAGAGATTCCTGCTCCTGCCTGTCTGTAACTGCTGTAAGAGCAGAAGTGACAACAGGCAGCCTGGAAACTTGTGTAGTTTTACAACCTGCTGAGAAATCTCCTGCTAAGGGAAGGAGTTGAAAGGGGTGATCACTGCTTGGGATGTTGCAGGATGGAAAATCCATGCATGAGTTAGAGGCTCAGAAGAGTTCCTCCTCTTCTTCCTGTAGAAAGGGCTGATGGGGCTCTCCACGCTGAAGTCAGTGAGCTGTAGTCTTGCTGCCTAGCAAAATGTTGAAGCATTTCATGCCAAGTGTTGATACATGGTACTCTGTATTGACTGGGGACCTTTTAGAAACATTCAGTATAACATAATAGACTAATTCATTAGCACCCCATGGGTCTAGTACTGTAGAAGCTGAAGCACATGCATTGCAAGCTAGGAAAACATTGCCTTAAGGAATGACAGATTAAAATATCTTTCCCATGATATAACTGTTATTTCAGGAAAGTGGCATTAATTGTGATTGCTTATCTATTAATTTATTATAATTCTTCTTTTCCCACCTCCGGGCTGTACCTACACATGAAATGTACTCTAGGCTCAGCTGGGGCTGAATAATAGGAGGTTATCTGGGAAATGCTTAAAGCTGCCTGGAATAGATAATGGCAGCAGGGGTAATTAAAATGTCTTTTGCATTTGAAAAATAAATTTTGCAGTTTTTAAGGGTTAGTTTCGTCTGTTCCTTTCCTAAAGGCAAAAAAGATAAATTGGATTTTCAAAAAATCACACAAAATTCGACAGTATGCTAGACAATAGCATCCTAAATGGAAACAAAAGTGGCATGCCAGAAAAACCCCAACCAAAATGCTTCCTGGAGTCAGAGAAGAACTGGCCCGTGTTTGATGGGAGTGGAGTTCATTCCAAGCTGAGTTCTTTGCATGCAAAATAAACCTGCAGTACTGAAGCGTTGACAGCAGCAGGGGCTGCTCCTGGCTTTTGAGGGACACCCAGGACATGCACCCTGAAATGCATACGCTGTTCTGGCTGAAACTTGGGGCTGGCAAATCCTGTCTGTGGGGCTACAACCTTGCAGAGTCCCACATCTGCTCATCTTACAGCATGTGGGTAGCTGTGCTGAAACCAAAACCACTGCGGGGGCGGGGGTGGGGAATAAAACCAGAACCTGCATCCATGCAAAGCTGGAGCAGCTCCAAAGGAGCAAACCAGTCCAAGAGCAGTGAAAGACATCCTGGTGATGCTGCAGGTGCAGAGATGCTACAACCAAATCATTGCGGGCTGCTTCTAACCTGAGGCTAAGCCTGTCCCTGCTCTCACCATAGGCTGCCCAGGGGGTGTGGAGTCTCCTTCTCTGGAGAGTTTCCAGCCCCGTCTGGATGCCAACCTGTGTGCCCTGTCCTAGGGACCCTGCTTTGGCAGGGGGTTGGACCTGATGACTCTTGAGGTCCCTTCCAACCCCTATGATTCTGTGATTCTTGTTAGGATACCAGACTGCCCTTTCCCTTGCTCTTCCCACCCCACCATTGGAGAGCCCTGCAGCTGGGCAGAGCACGCTCAGGACAGGACACCCAGCCCGCCCTCCTGCTGCTGAAACTACCTCCTCGCTCAGTGCTGGCTCACAGTGAGTGTCAAAGGTGGTTGCACAGATTAGATACTTTACCAGAGTGGTGAAGATGAAGTGGTAGTATTCTGTCATCATTCCCATTGCCATGGCCTTGAGGAGAGTAGGGAAAGGAGGTTAGTAAGAGTGGATACAAGAATCTAACAACAGTCATGCAACATAAATCTCTGCTGAGCTGGTCTGGTAAACATGGCAGGAGGCAGACCCAGCACCACAGCAGAGTTTGGGTTCTGGATCGGTCCTGTGAAGCAGCTCAGCATGTCCTTAGCCAGAAGAGGCATGTGCCCAAGCGCTGAGCTCAGCACTTTTTGGAAACAACAGCAAACCACAGCGTCCAGGTTCTGCAAAGGCCCATGGCTTTTGTGGGTGTTGCTGTGCTGCAGAAACCTGGGACACCAAGTGTGGCACACTGCTCATGACTGCTCATGGGTCACACATGGTCACACATGGTGCACACCCTCCCAGGGATGCTCGCTTGCCTCTGTCCACATGAATGGGGGACAAGGGCTTGTCTGTCCTTCTCACATACCAGACAATGGGCGACATTACATAAACCCATGCAGAACAACCATAAATCAGCCTGGACTTATGGTTACGAGACTGTGTACCTGCTAAGAAGATAAGTACAAGGCTTTTTATTTCTTACATATGTATTTCTGGTGCTCTGCATCCCCTCCTGTCAGTGCCTGTTCATCTAATGAGTACATACGGCTCTTGTCTGTGTGTCCCTCCTTGCTGCATACAACAGCCAGACTGTAATGCAGTACCTGGTTTTGAAATGGGTCAGTAAAAGGAGAGGCACAGAGGTGGGGAGCAGGGCCATCCCTCAGCCCTTGGAGATCATGTTCCAGACCTCAGGACTCTTGGCCAGCCCAGGCTCTAGATGTGCCAGTCCTGACACGAAGGATGGTTTGTGCAGATTGCTGGGATTTGCATAACTGAGCAGTGGAGAGAAGAGAGATGGCTGTGGGCTGAAGGGACCTTGGCTAGATGACCTTCGCCAGGCCCTTCACAACATGCTCCTGCCTATGACAAGGGTCACCTTGAAGTTGGTGGCTGGCTAAAAGAAAGAGATATCCATATCTTTGTGATGCTGACTCTGTGAGAGTGTTTTCTGGAGTAAACAGATGCAAGAGCACTTTAAAATCTCCACCGATGGGAAAGCAACTTCAAGTTCCCCTAGGAAACATTCGCTTCCCTTGGTTTTTGCTAAAATTACTAGGGCAGAATTTAGCTCCAAGGAAGGAAGTGACAGTTTGGAAAGAAGCAAGATGTCAAAAAACAAGGGAAAAGGAAAGGATCTGGATTACAAACCTAAGTACTGTGACTCTGGAGTGTGTGAATACCCCATGTTTCCTGGCTTGGAAATACCTGTCAGTCTGTCCCTGCGTGGCAGTCTGGCCCCTCTCCCTTCCTGGCTGGTGGGGCTGCATCACTCTCCTGCCCTGCACACCTGGGTGCAAAGAGCTGGAGCAGGGATTGATACCTCAGTACGTGAAGCATCAGTTGGGTGATGTGAGACTGATGGAGAGTAAAACCGAGAGATTCCAGTTCAGGTTCTACAGCTGGATCCGTGGCAGATGAGGAGTCCAATGCTACCGTAAGCCCCAGCTTCCCAGCGCTGGCAGCCCGTGTGTGGCTACAGCTGGGGTTGTGGGGAAATGAATAAATGATAAACCTGGTGGATAAGCTACAGGCGATCGCCAGGATGAGAATGGGAGCTCCATTAGAGTTAAGACAGGCACATCTGTGCGCTGCAGAGTGCAGCAACTGTTCGGAGACAGCTGCCAAGGAGAAGAGAGAAGCTGGGAAGCCAGAGAACAGATGTAGAGCATTAACAAGTGACCAAAAATGAGCAAGGCTAGAGGAGCTGGGGTAAGATGGGAAGGCCTCACAGCAGCCTAGCTCTGAGATAGGCTTCTACAATGAATTCTTTGTCCAAGAGGGTAAAATAATGAATGGTTTGATGTCTCAGTCGCTCCAAGGAACCCAGACTGGAGCAGTGTGTGGCAATGTCATCTGTACATCTTTGTGCCAGCTCTTGTGTTGTTATTCCTGGGTTACTAACCCATGGGGGGTGTGTGTGTTACCAGTTTAAAAGTACTGCCCAGATTATCAGTGAAGTGCCTTGCTGCTCGTGTGCTGTGGGAGCGTGTTACCCTAAATACCCCGGGACCAGGATCCGGGCTGGCTCGGTGCTGTGTACTTAGAGCTACCTACTGCTCTGGTTTCTCAAACCATTTCACCTCACCTAAAGCCAGGCAGTTAAAATCAGTAGCGAGTGATTTTCCAAACCAATCTGTGGAAGAACTTCCTGGTGAGGGTGAGGGAGCCCTGGGACAGGCTGCCCAGGGGGGTGTGGAGTCTCCTTCTCTGGAGATATTCCAGACCCGTCTGGATGCCGACCTGTGTGCTCTGTCCTAGGGACCCTGCTTTGGCAGGGGGTTGGACCCGATGATCTCTTGAGGTCCCTTCCAACCCCTATGATTCTGTGGTTCTGTGATTCTATCCCATTCTATGGAAAAGAGCTGTTTCCTGGGTGAAGGCACATTTCTTGATATAGGTAGAAAAATTGGGAGAAGGTGAGGTTTCTGAGCTTCCTAATTCTTCAGCGAACATGAGTGCCAACAGAGGGAGACACGAGGGTCCTGGTGTGTCAGGAGCATCCCTGACATTTCCCACCCGAGCGTACGAGTGTGCAGAGGCCGATCAGGATGGGATTTGGGTTGGTCCCTTCCCAAACTCTGAAAATATTTACCCATTTTTTCATGAGTAAGAATACAATATATAATATTGCTGGGCTGAAATCTGTGGCTTTGGGTCCTGAAAAATGCAACACCCCCCCCCACAAAACCAGCCAGAAGGACTTAGAAAGACTTTGTCCCCCCTGGTCCCCCCTCTCCTCCATCTTCCTCACGCTGCACTCACAGCGATGAGCAGAGCAGATGGCACAATAAACTATAATAAACTGCATAATAAGTGAACAGCACCAAACCCAGCCAGCATGTTAAAATAATAGGCAGGAGACAATGAGTCCCTTATATTGCTTTCTTTAATAATCCCTCCCAGGCTTTCCGATTTCTCTGAGCACTTTCCTTCATTTTGCACCAAGAGGGATGCAGGGGAAGTCTCTTTCCATGTGCTTGCTTTCTCAGCCCATTCAGGGGATTTATTTTATGTGGAAGTGCCTTGCTGGGCTGATAGGAGCAACACTTCCAGCGGCTGGTTTTTTAGTATTCTTTGTGAGAGTGTTTTTCCTCTGCTTTTATATTGACCCTGAAACCTAAAGGCACTTGGAAATGAGGAGGAGCTGGGGTGAGCAGCAAACCCTCTGCTCTGTGAAAAACACCAGTGGAGGAACTCCGGGGGTGGGAGAGGGTGGGGGGGAGGAAGGAGAGAGACCAAATGAATGGAAAATCACTGACATCTGGCTTAAAGTCCAAGAACTGCACATGGGGCTCATGAAGGGACAGAGGATGCTGTCCCTCCCCGGCTGGTCCAGCCCTGGCTGCTTGCAGCGAGATGCAGGACTGTGTGCACGACTTGGAAAATAGCATTTTATACCCTGCCCTGCACGGGCACATAGTCACAGACCTGGGGGCATGGAGAAGCGCAGGAGGCAAAGAAGATATTTAAAATCGCCAAGCATGAAAAGCTCTTACAGGGCTAAATGATCAGTGACAGAAGTGGCCTGGAGCACAGTCCTGCCCCATGCCCCAGAGAGAGAGAGAGGAGCAAACGCTGCTGCAGACGGCTGCGGGTGGGGGCAGAGGGCTGGGGCTGCGCAGCCGCAGCAGGGTGACAGCCTGGCCTCGGCGCTGTGTTCCACGCAGCTGCCTGGCATCTTATTCATGTTCATAAATATCTCAAGTGTGGGACACAGGGGGACATGGCCAGCCTCTTCTCAGTGGTCTGTGGGGACAGGACAAGGGGTGATGGATTCAAGTTGGAACACAGAAGTTCTGCAGCAATATGTGGAAGAACTTTTTCACACTAAGGGTGACAGAGCCCTGGGACAGGCTGCCCAGGGGGTGTGGAGTCTCCATCTCTGGAGAGATTCCAGACCCATCTGGACGCCGACCTGTGTGACCTGTCCTAGGGACCCTGCTTTGGCAGGGGGGTTGGACCTGATGATCTCTTGAGGACCCTTCCAACCCCTATGATTCTGTGTGATTCTGTGATCTTCCCCTGCCCTAACATTTGGTTGTCCAGACTGATGGTGGCTTTTTGATAGTTTTCAGTTTTTCAGTGAAAATGACGTTTTCTGTAGAAAGCCAATAGTATCCCTGACGTGTGTGTGTGTTGGAGCTGTTAGAGTAGCTGTGGGCTGTGGATGGAGGAAAAGCCACAGGACTGCACCCCTGTCTGTGGCACTGTCCCTGCCTCCCCAAAGCATGGGTCCCTCAGTGACCACTTCTGCTTCACCCCCATTGCTCCTGCCCCCCTGCTCACCTGCTTGAGGATCTGAGCTGCCATCAGGTGGCTGCAGTCGAAGATGATGCGGAATTCCCTGCCCCGCTTCATCTCCTTCAGCAGCGGCCGGGCATCATCGGTGTCCAGCGGGAGCTGGCGGATTTTCAGCCGGATATTGTACCTTGATGGGGCCATGATGAGCTCTTGCAGCCGTATCAACCCTTCAGGCATCGCACAGAGACAAAGCCACAGCGTTACAGGAAAGCCTGCCTGTGCCCTGCAGCCTTTCTTCCGTTATTACTTTATGGAACTCAGTCAAGACTTTCCTCCCTCCCTCAAACAGCCATTGCTAAAGGTGTATCAGAGCTGAAGTGCCACATGTCAATCATTAACCCCCAAGATATTTCCAGAGCAGTTGTTCTAAGGCTTTGCCTGGTGTCTCCCTGCTGCCCCTGCATCCAGCTGTGCATCCTTGCACTAGGTAGGAAGAGGAGAACGGCAGATTGGTCCTAACCTTTGACATCTCTGGGATCATGACATATTTTCTTAAGCAGATGTGCCCTTGAGGAAGGACAGAGTGCAATAATCAGCTATACAACCGATTAAAATCTGCAGGATTTACCATGCTCAACAGCAAGAGAAAAAAGATGTGCTTAGATTTACAGATAGTGTAGTTCTTAATGGTCATGGAATTGCAACTTGGACCTTTCTTACTACCCTTAGAATTAATTTCCTTTTCATGCAGAAGGTACAAAGTGATGCTGGATGCAGCTGAGCAGGAATTATTGATAACTAATGCGTATTGCAAGGAGGAAAAGAGAAGCACATCCCTGAGCACAGTGGAAGAAATACATTAGAATATGGCATGAAGGGAACATACTGTGACCCACATTTACAAAACAGGAATGTCAAACCGTGTTCTCATCAGCCCTCCCCTAAAGAAACCATTTGGTTTAGTGGAATTAGGTTGGACAGGCTATCCAATGTGTCTTTTGTTTTGGGGGGGTTTATCTACAGTGCTGTGCCATGCTTTGCTTTGTTTAACCATCAACAGCTTGCTGTGTGTGGAAAAACTTTGTCAGCTATGGTGTACAGAATTAGCCAGGAAACAAAAGAACTTCCCAGAACTGCTTTTGCTTTTAGCTGGGAAACTGCTCCATCAATGGCAGCCCCAGCCTGAGGTCTGTGCTTGTGTAGATGGGCACCGTGGAGCCAGCCAGAGCCGAGCAGAGCCAGATCCCGCCATGGCTAATTAATCCTCCCTTGCCCTGCTGTCAGCAGGGGGGTGCTCAGTGTTACGCACTCTCCAAGCACTTCAGGAATGAAATGCTAATAGAAAGGGTCCTGAATGCTGGGGAAGTGATGTGTCCCCATGCACCGATTCCTGCTTGTGCTGGCATTTTGCTTCTAAGAGGGTTCATGAGAAACATTCCTAAATGGGACCCCCACCAAAACCTCTCCTTCACCTACCTGTGCTGTCATCGTAAACCACAGTGGCTGATCTCCACTTCAAATACTGCACCAGGTCCAGAATGGCATGGCTCAGAGAAGCGTAGTCGGGATACAGGTTGACATAGAAAGTGTCCTTGTTATCCAAAGGGTGATGCTTCCATCGAAGCTGTATGTGTGGGACTTCCAGGGCATTGCAAATAGACTGGACAGCATTGGTACAGGAGCCTTGGGAAGGTCCAAATATTGCTACGACCCCCAGAGCGAGCTGGTCACAGGCTGGAGAGGGAAGGGGAAGAGGAAAGAGAAGGGGAAGGGAAGAAGCTGTCAGTAAAGTATGGGGCACCTCAGAGGGAGGGATGAGCATCAGGGCAGCTATGGGGGCACAGGCAGCTTCTTCCTGATCTGGACCACAGAGCCATGGACAGACAGACAAGTTTCTGGGCGCTAATGGCAGCATAGATTGTTAGTAATTACAACAGTGAAGAGAGAGAGAGGAGGAATTGGGCAGGGGGTGGGGAGGTGCACCAGTGGTTAGAGGCCAAGGGATGTTGCCAGAGGAGGGCATGATGGCTACGGTGTGTGACAAAGGGCTGAGCCTCTGAAATTGGGAACTGGCAAATGTGACAATTCTGTTCTTCCAGCAATTCTAATGGAAATTTTTTTTACTACAATATAATGTTTTTCTGGGCTTCGTTCAAGCTTTTGCTAAGAAATTAAACCAGAACAACTGCATTTGGGGCTGCATTTCTAAGGGGAAAAAAAGGAGTGAATTTTTCAGAGGAACAGGAACAGATTATTTCTCAATGGCCTCTGCAGGTCCTTCCAGGCTGAACACAGACACTTGTCACTCTCAGCAGGAGCTCTGTGATGGCTGCATTTGAGCAAAAAGATGTGGGGAACAGCTCCCAGCTGAGGCACACGGATGCTCCCAGACACACACACATCCCTGGTGCGGGTCCTGTGCCTTCTGCTCCTCTCCCAGCACTTGCTGCAGCCAAACTGGGTGCTGAGGAAACCTCCTCAACAAAACCATCTTGAAAAAAGGGACAGCCTGGGTCAGTGGAGTTGCCTGTAAGCAGCTCACCCCTCTCTCCAGTGATGCTTCTCTTAGAGGCACAGGGAGCAGGATTTGTTTTTCTCAAACCAGAAGCAAATCAATCAGCCTGAGGTCACCAGCCCCGTATCCCTGGTCCCGTTTCTTCCCTCCCCTTCAGTAATTCAAAAGGGTTGCTCTTACCCAGTAATAAAAAGCAACTGTTGGGAAGAGAAGAGCATTTCTACAGTAGGGATGTTAAAGCTGCCAGGGATTCAGGAAGATAAACAAAGGCATGGCCCTGCAGACCTTCGCTCAGGATTAGAAGCCACCACTGAAAGGAGTTTTGTGAGGTTTGCAGAGGGAAAAAAAACCAGAAAGAATAGTTGTTCCCCTGACATTAAAATGCCTCCAGAAAGTCAGATCCTGGAGGGCTTCTAATCTCCATTGATGACTAGTGCAGGACAAAATGAGCTGCTGGGTCTCAAGCCAAACCGTGCCCTTTTTGGATGAGTAAATGGCTCTTAGAAGTTGCTAAGTGGGCTGTGCTCTTACCTTTCTTAGTTGCTTCAAAGCTGTCGTGGAAGTGTATCCTCTGAATGTCATAGGTTAGTGTTGTGTTAGGCAACAAAGTTCTGTTTCTATTAATAATATTGGCAGAAAACCTGAAGGCTTGCTCCTCAGCACTCATAACCTGGGTATTGGGGCCATCTGCATACTCAAAGATGCCTCCTGCAAGACAAGACAAAACCAGCATTAAGCCACATAAAGTCTGGTTATTTGGTTATTAATCTTCTCTAGCAAGGATGAGAAAACTCTTGGACAGAGCTCTGATGTTTGCAGGCTGAACAAGGCTTGCTCCTGGGACATTTCCTGGACTCAAATAGGAATATGGAAACGGTTGGGGGTTTGTTACATGCTGGATCACAACAGTGTTCAGAGTTCTGGCTTTGGAGGGCAACGGAGGAAAAATTTCAAGTCCTGGAATATATTTATGAGACAGATGAGTGGCTTCCCATAAAACTTTCGACCTAGCCCTTGGTAAGTTGGGACAGGTTTACTGCTCAGCTGCGGAGCTGCTCCAGGTTTGTGCTTAGAGGAGTTCCTGTGGTGCAGAGCTGGCACTGCCTGTCCCTGGCTTTGTCCACCCAGCTCCAAGTCGTCTCTCAGGAGACAGGCAGCGCAGCACTGATGCTTGCTATTTTTAGTGCCATGTTTAGTGCCCTTCTCATCTTTTATTGTTCCTCATGTTTAGTTATCCAAGTTCTTAATTCAGACCTGCAGAGGCTTCTGAATTTGCCTACCCTACAGCTTATCTGCTCAATAATGCACATCTCGAATGCATGCTTTCCCGTGTTCCAAAGTTGTTAATGCCATTACACCTCCCCAAGGGCAGCCAGCTCATGTCACAGCATCGCTGGGTTTCTTGGCTCTGTATCCATGAGCCTTGTCCTCTGTTCCCCACTGACAGACGCTCTAATTGAAGCGACTCGGTGCGGCTGTAAATTATGTAATTGAATGTCCTTGCCTTGGAGATGTGGGCACTGTCCCGTGCCCCTTGCAGAGCCATGGAAAGACACATAAAACCTTGCTCTATCTTATTAAAAAGTAAACCAAAATAATTAATGGATGAGTAGGATAAGCAAGTGCAATTGGTAACAGATGGTCTCTGAGTTCATTAGCAGAAAGAATCTTCCTCTTCAATTTAAGGTAGACCTGTTTTGTTATAGACAGCAGATGTCCACTCTGCCCTCCTAGTTTTCAAGCCACTGCCTGACCCCTCCTCAGGAGCCAGAACATGTTATCTACGGGTTTTGTGGCAATTTGGTGTTAGCACCAGTGTCTTGGCAAGGGCCAAGCTGCCATTTCTGCCGACAACCACGCTCTGCACCTCCTCACGAGATCCCAACCAAAGACACAGTAGTGATGCTTGGTGAACTGTCAGTCTCAAATGTCCAGGGGTGCAGGCTGGAGCCTGGCAAACTGTGCAAGTGTCTTATTCTCACCTGATCATCCCAAAACATTTGGTTACTGACCCATGGAAGGAAAATTAGTCACTGAAATCTGCATGTGCTGGCAGCTCAGTCTGAGTTTCTTTGGCCAGAGAAAGTTCATGCACAACGTTACAGCAGAAACAACGCGAGATCATAGAATCACAGAATCACAGACTCGTCTGGGTTGGAAGGGGCTCCAAGGATCAGAGAGCTCCTATCCACTGCCACAAGCAGGGCCACCAAGCTCCAGGCTTGTACGTTGCCCAGGGCCCCATCCAACCTGGCCTTGAACACCCCCAGGTTTGGGGCACCCACCCCCTCTCTGGGCAACCTGTTTCAGCACCTCACCACTCTCTCTGGAAAGAACTTTTCCCTATTCATCCCTGTCTTTCTGTTTGAAGCTTTACTGTTGAGAACATTTTAGCAAAGGCTGTTTTGTTCCCCAGCATCATCCTGAAGCGATGGCTGGATTCATGGTACATCGATCATTAACTACCTGACATCGGGCTTTCTCCAGGGTCGCTTTGGAGCGTGTTTTATTACAATACGATATAGGGCTGTGCCTGTGCATTATTGGGGTTTGATCCCAAATAAATTCATGTTCCAGACATCCAAGTGGATATAATAAGCTTTGTGACAGAAAAGTATTTTCTGTGCAGCCACTCAATACCTGGGATCGAGTGCCAGGCAATGGGAAAGCAGACAGGCAGAATCAATGCTTTACTGGTTATGCACTGGGACAATGGGATACCTGCTGCAGTTGCTGAGGTGTTGAAGAGCAGCCACCACATGCACCAGGCTGCTGATTCCTCAGAGCCTTGGGGGCTGGAGAGTGCCTGATGGCAGATCTGGGCTGTGGCTTAGTGAGCCGAGCACAGCCTCATCCCTCCAAACACAGCCCCATCCCTCCGTCAGCAGCTCCCTCCTCCTGGAGACGGCACGCTGACGTCCCTCTTGGCTCGCGTGCCTCTCCTTCAGAGATGTTCATTCTGATCATTATTTAAAGAGCCTAATAACCGGCTTCAAACAGCTGATTAATTCATAATCTTCATCATGATTACATAGCATAACTGGCATTAATTTGAAAAGCCAGCTAATTATGAAAATAATTGTTGCAGCTTTTCCATTTGAGCAAAATGGAGACTATTGGCTTGTGCTATGGAGAGAGTGAGGGATGTGACATCAGCTCAACAATGGTGGGGCTGGGGGGATCCCACGTGTCTCCCACAAACTGCAGTGGGTTGGATGAAGTGAAGCAAAGTGTTCAGACAGCTCTGCCCGTGCTCGGTGAGCGATCGCGTGGGGGGTCTTGCAGCAGGAACCTCACAGGCTTTACCCTTCTAAAAATATGGAGAGTCAAAGTGCTATAAAAACTCAACAACAAACCAGCTCCTGCTTTTATATGCTGTTGATAAACAAGTTTCACCTGAGACTGTAAAACCAGAGGTCCTTTAGCATTGCTGCCTCTCTCAAAGCCATTTCTACCTCCTCCAGATTTGTGAAGTTGTTTCACAACCCTCAGAGATTAATGAGTGCTGCTCACCTGACCTGGTGCTAATGACCTTTTCACAGTATTACCTCTGTCTGCTCAGGTCCCAGCTTCGCCCTTCCTCTTTGCCTCCTGTAGCTTTGCAGACAGAAGATGTCTGTGCTGAGGTCTCTCATGCTTTGTAATATCCTCCCAATGCCCACGAGAGTATTTGTGGCCAAATTTATCCAGGAATGGATGATGCCGATTCCTTGACTGGTCACTACAGCCCATAGACTCCCTCCTGCAATGCCATGTGGTGTTCAGCACACACTGAGGTTTATCAACTTCACGTTGGGTTTGCTTGTGTTCTCTTATCCTTTACTCCTCACATTGAGTTTTTCCCTGAAAAGCTGCTTTTTATGCCATGTTTGTCCAGCCTTCAGTGCCATGGGACCCAGGCCTTCAGGAGCCTGGTCAACGGGATGGGGATCCTTTGCCAGTGCTTGAGCTGATCCTGAGCGATGGCTACGCAGCCTGAATGTGATGGGAGTTATTTTTAGCTCAGCTGAAAGCTAAGTCAAGCAAGTCAAAGTATTTTCGGTTTTCACTTTCACCCCTCTTCTCCTTTTTTACAAAACAAACAGCTTCATTCTTGGAAAGAAAATTCCAACAGCCCTCAGTGTGTGGTGTGTTCTCTTATCTTTTACTCCTTATAAAACCACCGAGTTACTTAGCTTTGAAGAACAATTATTTCTGATAACACTTTTCTCTCCCCCGCTGACAGTGTTGTTAACACATTTAGACAGCTTTCTGACAGTCTCTTTCCATGTGACATCCTGGAAGAAATACTTGTTTTGAAATAGCTCTTACTGAGGATGGAGCCAGCCCGAGCTCCTCCAGGGACGGAGAGCTCCTGCCTCTGTCTCACAGCCCCTCTCCTGCCCCAAGATCTGTATTTCATGCTTTCCCCGCCGCCCCCCAAGGTCACAAAACCTCTCTGCTGCTGAACAGCAGCGCTGTCTGTGGATGGCAATTTGTCCTTTGACGAGCTCTGTTTTGGGGACAGGATTAGCAAACAGGCCGATCAGGATGAGTCCACATCACTGAGTGCCTCTTTCTCCAGGGTGCTACTGAGCCGGTCGCTGAGGCAGAGGAGAGCCCTTCCTCCCACACCATGCCTCCCCAGGGAAGGCTTTGAGAGCTGATGCTGCTGCTTATCTGACCAGTCCACTGGAGAGAATTTTACTGGCATGGTCCAGATTCCTCCCGGGCTGGGGTTTATAGGATAAAGAGAAATGAGATAATACTGGTGGGAAGTGAGAGAAAGTTCTCAGGAGCATGAGGCTGTGCTTTAGGAACAGAGCTGAAGCTCCCAGATACTGCCCCATAGCATGGGACTGGTGGTCTCTGATGCAGTAATACAGATGCAGTGGAAGCAGCAAAATCCAGAGGGCAATAAATACCACCCAAAAACAAAAAGAAGGAAAGGCAATGACAGTTTGTTCACAGAAGATCCCCCCTTGTGCTTTCTCCCAGTGAGCTGCTGCTGTGGAACACACCAAAACTAAAAGCAGCTGAAGTGGTGTTGGGCCCTCATTCAGCCAGGTGATGAGTGGGGTCTCTGCATCTGATGCCAATGAGCTGGTGTTCTCCAAACAGAAACCACATCACTCGCTAAATCGTCGAGTGTGGAAGGCAGTGCAGAGGAATGCTGGGGCTCCCACCCTCGGGCACGTCTTCACTGGAGAGCCCTTTTTCCTGCCTGGGAGGTCCATGCCCCTAACGTGCACACTGGAGCCCTCTGCCCTGATCCTCCACGGGCTCCATAACTTCTTTGGTCCTTCAATGTGTTTCTGATTTTGATGGAACGACTGAGTGGCAGGAACTGAGTTCACATCCCCTTAAACTGCTGCTGATCATGCATCAGCCCTGTCACTTCAGTGTGGCACCGCTTAATGTGATGCAGCACAGCCACGTATCCAAAGCAATTTCAGGCTTCATAAACATGCATCATGCAAGAGAGACCCTGTGCCGGAATCGGCTGCTGCTCACAGGCCCAAGCTGTCCCCTGCCCAAGGAGGTTGCTCTCTCTCCGGATGCTAATTGCTAAAAACCCAGGAGGAGGATCTGACTCCGAATGCAAGAGGAGGATTAACCTCAGAGTCGATGTATCTGCACTGCTTACACTCACATGCTGCCTGTGTTCATTACGCATCTCTTTTATAAGAATTAAAAAGGAAGCAGGCCTGTCCCCAAGCAGACAGATGTTACCCTCCCACCCCCCCAAACCAGGAGTTTCTCTGGCTCTCAGTCTGGGGTGTTTCCAGCTGTGTTTTCAGGTGACACCAGGTTCAGTCTGTCCCCATGGACTGATGAAGCCCATGACGTACCTGCCCAGCTGGAAGCTTTCCCCCATGGCCATGGTACCCTGCAGCGAGATGGAGCGAAGTCGGGGCTCAGTGCAGCCCCCCAAGGCTCTTTCTGACTGCTCGGATATCCTGGCTGCAGGGATTCGAAATGTTGCTGGATTATATTGCTGGATTTAGTCCCTAACACCCATCAGGAGAGGCAGGATGTGGTGAGGGAAGACAGCTCCCACTCTGCTTTGAACCCCTGTTGAGCTCTGAGGAGACACCAGGGATCCCTCAGTGCCTGGGGTGGTCAGGAACCTCCCGTCCCCCCAACACAGTCAAAAGCGAAGGTGAAAATTCAGACTGGTAAACCTAAGGACAGCCCCAAGGCACCAGCAGCCTGCGATGGCACTGCCACACAGCTGCTGTGGCCGAAGGGCAGAGGGGACAGTCCCACTCCCAACTATCTCCCCACACCCTAGCTCCTCCCGCGCCGCTTGCCTCCCCAGGGGTGTCCGGGGATCCCGCAGCAGCCAACAGCCGTAGCTGGCACATGGAGTAACGCTCCCAGGACCTCACATTGTACCATGTTTTGCAGCATAATGAAAGGCCAGGTACTTGCTGAGTAATGCCAAGAAGAGGAATTCAAGCAGAAAATCAGATATGCAAAATGTGTGTGTCCCAGAAGGAGGGATTTTCCCGCCTGCCAGGACAGAAAGCCCGTCACGGCGGGTTGATCTGCTCCCCAGAGATGGCCTCTCCTTCTTTTCTTGTTTCCATACTGAATATGCAAAATCCCATTTCATTTGCACTGTATTAGGTACTTCATGTCGCAGGGGGTGACATTCTTCCCCCATGTAGAAGCTGTTTAACAGATGAGCAGTCAAGTGGCAAAGAAATACATTATTAATGCTTCTGGTTAAATTAACTGATTAAAACCACTGTAGCTAAAATGTCTGTATCAGCACTTTACTGGCACTAAATGTGAAATTAGTGGAATATGGTGCCTTGTTTTGTTAATGAAGAGTAGATAGGGATGGTCTGGAAAGGTACATCTCCTCTAATGGCAATCCCCAGGTTTGGTTTGTTTAGTACGTGCGTTCACATCCTCACTGGTGTGTGTGGGCACGGCCATGGGCACAGCTCCTCCCCATGAGGCTGGGACCGGCTGGGCATGTCTGCACGGGCCACAGCTTCTAGAAATGAACTTCTCCTCGTTTGCAGCTCCTACTCCTTTGGCCTAATTGGCAATGTTTCCTCTGCCATTTCTTTGAACAAGCTGTTCTGGTGTTGCATGTTTTACATCTGAGAAAGAGCGTTTACCACAGCAGCAGTGCGTAACCCCAACCGAGGGAGCCGATCAAAGCGCTAATCTGAGATCAAAGGCCTTTCAGCAGTGCTACAGCGGAAAGAAATTAACTTAGCAACAGATTTCTAAATGATATTTACAGTTTTAATTTGCATAATACATGATTAAAATGAAATGGGCATTTTTATTTTTTAAAGCGGGCTCAGTTAATTTGAAAAGAAAAAAAAAAAAACCCAGAATCATAATCTCTTAGGAAGAGATTCCCATCAGGATATGGGCATGGAAAATGCCAGGGAATGTTTTGTGTAGGCAGTGTAGAGCTCGCAGCACAACACACACCTCCATGAGTGACCAGTGGCTCGCAGCCCCAGACATCCTCACAGGGCAGAGCTGCAGAAGGAGCCCAGTGACACCAGTCCCACCAGTTTCCCTCCTGGGAAGGGTTCCTGCCGCCTCTCCAGGTGTACTCTGAGTGGATTTGTGTCTCTGAAGAAGGAGATCATCCAAGCTTTGGACTACTTGCATTGATTCATTCTCAGCTGATACCTCACCAAAGATGAGGGCTCACTTGGATTAATTAGTAAGTTTGGATTCTTTGCATCTGGGTTGCCAAAAGTATGGAATTAAACCATAGGATTAATTCATGCCCGCACTTTGTGACACCCCAGTGCCGGGGAGGAGCAGCTGGGTTGGACCCAACCAACTTGGGCTGGGTCCGATGCCCAGAGCAGCCACTTACTGGGGCAGACGGGGGGTGAGCCCAGGCTTTCACCTTCTCCCAGCGATGCACAACTCCCTCCCAAAACCTTACTGAGACCGTGTAAACTCAGCAAATATATCCTGGAAATCACTGATGGCTGAATAAATCAGGCTTGCTCAGATGTCATTTTTATGGCCGTGCTCTGGGCTACGAGCACGTTTTACACTGTAATACACAGGAGGAAAAAGAATGTTTGAAAGCTTAAAATTATTAAGGATCTATAACACAGGGCTTAGGCAGCACAGCTGTAAAGGTGGGGGGTTCTGTTGGGTTTTATTGGCCCATGGTGGAACACAGTGTTAGATGTGATGTCCATCTGGCGCGCAGCTCGAGCAAAATATGAAGCAGAGAAGCAAGGCCACAACCCGAAATAAATCGGGGCTCGTGCCTGTGATCGACTGGGCTTGTAACAGAGCCTGCAGGATGATGAAATGCTTGAGGTTTGTCTTTATTAGGTGTCGTGGAGCTCAGTGCTGGCACTGTGTTTCCCTGCAGACACTCTCCAGCCCGCGCTGGGCACTCACAGTGATTAATTAGGGGTGCAAGTGCTGAGCCTTCCCTCCCCTCCCTGAGCAGGCTAATGTTTTTCTCACTTATCCCAGTGCAAATTGGGTAAAGCCTTTGACACCGTGCCCCCCAGAATTCTGCAGAAGCTGGCTGCTCATGGCTTGGATGGGTGTATGCTTTGCTGGGTAAAAAACTGGCTGGGTGGCCAGGCCCAAAGAATTGGGGTGAGGAGAGTTAAATCCAGTTGGTGCCGATCACGAGTGGTGTTCCCCAGGGCTCAGCACTGGGGCTGGTTCTCTTTAGTGTCTTTATCGGTGATCTGGACAAGGGGATCAAGTGTTCCCTCAGTAAGTTGAATACAGGGTATGGAAAACCAAACCTGCCTTTTTGGGCAAAACAAGAAATAAATGGCCATCTCAGTTAAATTTGCAGCCTCTGGGAGCTGCTTGGGGGAGCCCCGGCTCTGAGGCTCATCAGACGTACCTGAGATCACCGAACAAAGGGGTGATGTGATGGGATGTGGTGTGCAGCCTGGTGATGGTGACCAGCCAGCAGCCTGTGCCTCCTTCAAAACTTCTTCTCTAAGCACAAATGTGTTCCTAAGAGCCAACATGATATGTAACCTGGCAGGGGAGGAGCAGGGACACTAACCAGGCTCTTCCCAACCTCAAGTGAAGCACAGCTTGGCTGGGTTTTTATGTTCTCTGTCCATTTGCCCTCCCTACCAGCTATTAGCTCCTGTTTTACTTGGAAATAGAAATATACCTGGTATAAATATGAACTAGAAGGTGTCCTGCAATGAAATGAAGTCTGAAATAAAAATTCAACCCAATTAGAATGACAATTATTGCATGTTAATTAAATTCTTCTTAAATATTCATTGCTAAGCCCCAGATAATACACGTTAATACCCACCTGGCATGTAGCATGTAATATTAGACTTAAGAAATCTAAATTAAATCCTACACTTCATTTACAATATAACCAAGTACCGTCAGACAACTGATTGTTTCTCATTCCTGTGTTGATACTTCCAAAAATCAGGACTATGAAGCACTGAATAACAAATGCAATTCTGTAAATATTATGACATATTGTTTGTCATCTGCCCTAAATATTTAACAGTTCAGTTTTACAGTATTTTTATGCCACATGCTGAGAATATGCTCCTGATAGATCCTGAATTTGATTGATGAAATGGATTGAATTCAGGAGCTGACAATCCCAAACCCTTCTCAGGGTCTTTGCTGTTAGCATCTCCTCTTTTTTTCTTTGTATTCCATTCTCTTTTGAAAAGAAAGCAGAGAAAGCAGGGAGAAAGCACAAACCAACCACAGAGTTCTCTGGGAAAATTGTTTCTGCTTAATCCCATCCACTCTCTACAGAAAAACCTTTATGTAGGAAAAGATCAAAGGTCTGTAATAGATTTCAACAGGTTTCCAAGAGGTGCATGGTGCAGAAGGGAGCACAAGGCTCCGTGTGATTAAACTGCCCTGTGCTGGTGCTCAGGGGCAGCCAGAGATGTAATTGGGAGATTTAGACACCTATTGTCACTTTTTTATCTTCCTATTTTAATGTGGTTAAACAGAAATAACCAGCTGTGCCAGATCTGTGCTGCTTGTTACGCATGCTGGGAGTGGGAGGTGGTGGGGAGCACTGGGGGCTGGCTGCTCCCACACAGAGCTTTGGGGGGGGCTCCCGTCCTGACTGTGCTGTTTGGGGTCATGCTCAGAGAAATACCTTCAGAGCTGGTTTTTGGTGAGATGGAGTTTTCCCTGTTTGGCAGCATGGGCAGAGCCTGCTTACAGCCCCAGCCCTGGAGCACCGTGGGGAGGGGGCAGCTGCTGCATTGGCATGATCCAGTTTTGGTGAGAAAAAGAAATCTTAAGATCTTTTAGATATTCCTTCACAATCTTCCTTGACTAACCTTGTCTATCTCCTTCTATGACGAGGTGACCCTCTTAGTGGATGAGAGACAGGCTGTGGATGACTTTAGTAAAGCCTTTGACACCGTGTCCCCCTGAATTCTCCTGGAGAACCTGTCTTCTCGTGGCTTGGATGGGTGTACACTTTGCTGGGTAAAAAACTGTCTGGATGGCTGGGCCCAAAGAGTTGGGGTGAAGAGAGTTAAATCTAGTTGGTGCCAATCACAGGTGGTGTTCCCCAGGGCTCGGTACTGGGTTAGGGTTAGGGCTTCCCAGGGCAGTGGGTGAGTCCCCACCCCTGGAGGGATTTAAAAGATGTGGAGATGTGGCACATGGAGACATGGTTTAGTGGTGGTCTTGGAAGTGTGAGGGTCACAGCAGGACTTGGTCTTAAAGGTCTTTCCCAAGCAAAACGATTCTGTGCTCTACTTTGGGCAGGCATTTTGGAAATGTGCCATGGTCAAAATATTTTATGAATGGTTATTTTTTCCTTCCTTTATTTATTTTTTTTCCAATTTCTTAATTGTCAAATCTGAATGTCCAGGGTAATTACAGCTGAAAGATTTGCTGACTTAAAAGCAGCACTTTATTCCAGGGAATGAAAGGAAAAAAGGGAATGACAAAAGGATCCGCTCTGAAAAATGCTTTCATTATTCTCCTGTCATCTGTACTCTCAATTTACAAACAGCTACATGCAGAGCAGGGGGTGCAAAGGGATGTGCTGGAACTGCCCAGCAGCACAACGGCAAAGGAATTGTAAATTCCCCTAAATGATCAAAATCAGCTATTAAAAATCTTCCTGTCTCATAAAAGAAACCGATGCACATGAAAGAGCAGCTTGTGTGGAGCTGTGATCTCTGGCTGAACACTCTGCTTGCTCTGGGGTTTGGTGAGCGTGGCTGTAATGCAGGGTCCCCATCACGGTGTTGGTTACCCTGCCTGCACCCCAACTACCCTTCCAGGCTGCCCAGGATGTTCTTGTGATGCTTCTGGCCTCTCTACCCCGGGCTGGGGGCTCACACCAGAGCAGGGTCCTGATCCCATCCACGCTGAACTCTGCTTCTGTGGGAAAAGGGGTTTGGATTGTGCTGCCCAAGGGGACCAGACCCAGGCAGCACATGCCATGCCCACCATGTCCCTACACAGAGCTGGGAGCTGCAGCTCTGCAGAGGGATCCAGCCATCACACTAACAGAGCTGGATGTGTTTCAGTATGAATTGAACCAAATATGTGCTAATGAAGCTGAATATTCATTATTATGACTAAACAAGCTAAGTGAATCACAAATGAAAGGGGGTAAATTATTAGTTTGGTAGCTCAGAAAAGGGGAAATTTGAAGACCATTCCAATTAGAGAGGAGGTGGAATAGGAAAACTTTATTAATAGATTCAAATCCAATTACAAGTGCATGTTAGTCATTGTATCGTGCTTCACACCTTTGTCACCAATGACAATGGATGTAACTGTACCACTTCCTGGCTCAGCTGTGACCTAACCACTTAATTGTTCACACCAAACCCTGAAGCTTTGATGTTTTGTGATAATTCCAAGATTTATCATCATGATTGCTGTTTATTTAATGCTAAGGACACTGTTTCCTCAACTACAGCATTATGAATTACCAAGGATTATGTGTTCAGTGGCTTCTATTGATTCATGCAGAGCTAATTAATGAGATACATCACCCAATCATAAACATGAGCAATAACACATGCCTCGTTAGCACAAATGAGCAAACTGCTACAGGGAGTACCAGAGGGTGGGGGCAGGAAGGGTTAATGGGATAATATCTACTGACTGAAGTAAAACTTCTTTTAGAAACTCTTAGGCAGACAGTGATGAGCAGCATCTGACTGTGGGCTGCACGTTGCAGCAGGGCTGATGCCTGTTAATTGCCCTGATGTGGGAATTTCTGCCTCCCTGGGGGAAGCCGGGGTTGCTTTTGGAGTGGTTGGGAGAGGCTGAGGAGCTGGAGGAGTCATCAGAGCATAAAGCAGACCTGTAGATCTAAGGTACGTTTGTGGAAATTTCTTTAGGTTTTAGAATCCCATTGTTATCTGGAGCCTCTCCTGTAAGTGATGCAGCAGTGAGTGTGCCCTTCTAGCTCTGGAACATGGGGTAGATAAGGGAGGATTTGAAGGAGTCAGGGTTTGGCCAGGTGCTTGGTAAAGTCTAGGCAGGTAGCTCAAGTCTGGGAGCTTCCTCTGAGGCCAGAAGCTGTCTGAGCACAGCATGGGCTGCTCGTGCTGGGATTTCCTACCTTGGTGTGGCTATCATAGGATTGTCGGGACAGCACACAGGGTAAGAAGTTACAGATGAGACTGGAAGGTCAACTGACTGGCTTCCAAAGGGGCATTATGTAACCCCTTGCTTTCTCATTTGCTTTGGGAATTGCTTTTTTCTGCTGCTTTGCTCATTTTAGGTGGAGTGGTGTTACCTGTGTGATGATTGCGTGGAGCAAAGTAAACTGGGAGCTGCAATCTGAGTGCAGCATGAATTCAATGGGAAAAAGTATTCAATGTGGAAGTTCAGCAAGTTTGGGAGGAAGGGATGCTTCTGAGCAAGATGCAAAAGGATCTTAAAGTGCCTTTTTGATTAAAAGAAGGAGTGAAGGTTTCTGATTTCCCATGCTGTTTGTAAACCAGCAAACGTGAGCTGGGATTCCTCCTCTCCATGGAGGGTCTGCAGTAAGCAGCTTGCCTCTGGGGAAACCATGTGAAATTGGGCAAAACAATCCTCCCCCCTCCCTCCTGTGTGTGGGACGAGCAGCCCTGAAGCAGTTTCCAGGTAGATACTACTGCTATGCCTGGGTCACGGATCTGACTTGGGGTCAGTGTCCCTGATTTATCCTCTAATTTACAGATAACTGGTGCAGAACTCAAGTAATAGCTCTAGTTTCAAAGAGGTAAGTGAGGAAAAAACCAAGATTAATAAGTAGAACAATCCATCTGAAAGCAAATTTGGAGTGGATGCTGCAGACATATCCTTACTACAGTGCTGAGCATCTAGTTTATGCATTGCTTTCTTCTTGATGCGTGTAATATATTTAAAGGTTATTTGGAAAAGATGCTTCTAGCATCGAGCTGGGTAGTGGCATGTGAAGCCAATGAACCACAGTGTCGGGTCACTGCTTGCACCCTGTTCAAGATCCTGAGTTAAGCTCCTGCAGATGAGTCAAGGGGGACCTGCAAGGCACCGGTCCTGTGCTGGGAATCATGTATTGCTTGGAAACATGCCCTGTGCCACTTGGTACAGCTCTGTGGGCCTCTGCCAGGTACAGTTGTGGCAGTGAGTGCCAAGCTGCGGCACTGAAGCTGCGGGGCTGGGGGTGACTTGTGAGCGTGCTGTCCCCCAGAGCTGCCCAAAGCAGCAAGCTGGCAGGGGGATGGTGCAGGGTTGTGGTTTTGGATGGGTCCTGGGCCTTGCTGTGCTCTAGAGCCGGCATCACGGAGTGCGTACAGCCCATGTGCTTCATGGGATTCCCTTAATTAAAACCACCCGGTAATATCTTGGGGCTATAATAATGAAAACGTACAAGTTAGCATTGGAAATCAATGGTGCTCTGCTGGTGGTGCTGTGGACCTTGCTGCTGAAATGTAGGCACAATGCAGAAAAGATGTGAGATTAAAACATAACGGTAGCTATACGGCTTCTTTGGGCTGGTGTACTCTTCCCTTTCTCTTCACTACTCTTGCCTTCTCTTTCCTCTGCAAGCAAAGGGGTGGGTACAGTCCTTACACCCCCCAATTGGTGCCCGGGGAGCATCTTCATCTGGGGCAGGAGGAGCACCTCTTCGGATGTTACAGGCATGGAAATGACCTTGCCCTCTCCTGAGTGGGGAGCAGGGTCAGTCTCCAGGCTTTGCTGGGGTCTCTCTTAGACAAATACAAGAAATGCAGTGTGACTTATAGTCCTGCTCCCGGCTCCACACAGCCCAGCCCAATCAGAGCTGCACTGAGTGCATTGTCCAGATGCTTCTTGCCCTCAGCCCAGGTCGGGGCTGTGACCCCTTCCCTGGGGAGCCTGTGCCAGTGCCTGACCCCCCTCTCAGTACAGAACCTCTTCCTCACACCCAACCTAAACCTCCCCTGGTGCAGCTTCATGCCGTTCCCTCGGGTTCTATCCCTGGTCCCCAAAGAGAGGAGAGAGGGCAGTGCGTGGCCCTTCGCTCCCCTCAGTCAGCAGTGAGTTTAGCACCAAGTCAGTGTGAGCATTCCCTGCCGCCCTTCCTGGCAGGTTTCGGTGACTTGCTGCCTGGAGCTCCAGGACATGCATCCCTGCCTGTCCTCTCCTGCCAGGCAGGAGCCGTTTCAGTGCCCATAGTGTGAGACACGTGTGTAATTGCAGGGAGCAAAGCAGCTCAGTGTAAGGGCACGTGGCAGCTGCTCAGAGCTTTGCCCTGCAGACCCCCCCAGCCCCCCGAGGAGGACAGCACTGAGCTCAGTTAGATGAGGATGATGGTGGGATGTGACAACTGTCTCTTAAGTGTATAGAAGCCATCGGCTCTTATTTGCAGGTCCCATGACAGTGAGGGGAGATAACAAAGATCAGATGGAAATTTCAGGCTGGACTTCAGAAAGAACTTCCTTGCTGCAAAGCCAGCAGGCTGAAGGCACTGCCTCACAGGATGGAAATCTTCCTGATGGCGCAGATAAACTCTCCCGCTGTTCTCCACTTCTGCTTTCTCCTGGCCTGTATCCTCAGGAATGTCCTGCCAGAGACCTTGCAAGATAAATCAGGCTCCTGGGAACTGCTACAGCCAGGAAAAGCTGTTTTCATTTGACAGACAGTCCCAAGTAGCAGTGGGTATGTGATGCGATCAGGAGCAATGCCTTAATTTAGAACCCTGATTCGGCAGAGCTGCTGGGGGGGGCGATGGGATGAGAAGCCCAAGTCAGCAGAGTCCTGCTTCTTCCCTGCAGAGCCAGCAGTGCCCTGGGCTTCTGGAGAAATCCCTTCAGGTGCACCAGGTGCTTTACAACCATTAAACAAAGTGGCTTTCCCAGCTGCCTCTCTCTAAACCAACTGTGAGGGAGGATCAACTGAAGAGCCAAGCTGACCACACTGCCAACACAAAGTGAGGGTGATGGTAAGCTTGAAGAACGGCTTCCTCTTCCTCAGCATCCTGTCCTCCTGCAGAGGTCCAGCTCAAATCTTTCCCCTTGTGCTTTTGAGCCATGTACCAGCATCACCTTCCCGTCTGATAGTCTGCCCTTGAAGGCAGGAGGGGCAGCTCCTGCCAGTGCTGGCTGCGCAGCATCTCCCTGACTCCTGCTCGGACACGCAGCCTGCTCTGCTTGTTCTCCTGTGTCACCCCTGGCTGAGACCTCCCTGGTAATGCCAGATCCTGCCAGATGGATGGTACAGGCAGACCAGCAGCTCATCCTGCCGGCCTCTGTCCTCGGCTCAGCTTTGGTGCCGGGTGGCCGGCTGCCTCCCCTCTTCCAACACCTCATGCTCATTCCCATCCCCACTCAGCCCTTTTGTGGAGGGATGGAGGCCAAGAGGACTCTTTGCAGAGGGGGTGTCTGTCTTAAAAATTAACCTGTCACTTCACAGTAAAAGAAACCCTTGTCTTTACATTTTTAAAAGAAAGGAAAAGATACTCTGCTGTTAAGTGTTCTCCTGGTATATCGTAGAGCAAATAGAAGAAGGTGTCTGGAAGCTGTGCTGTAATGACTTGTGATGCTTTGCCACCCAGGAAAGCACTTGGAAAATCACTGGGAGGAAAAACCTTAGTTTGCTCTGCAGGAACCCTGGGTTTTATGCTGCTTTTGAGTTAGTGTGAGGAGCTTTAGGACACTGAGAGCTCCGCTTGGCTGAAGAAAGGGACAAATGTTCCCAGGGTGGAAATTTGCCTCACTTACTGATATTAGTAAATTTGCAACTCCCTCCCTTGTGTTCCCTGTTACCTGCCAGCAGTGATAAGATTTCCAGGTAGCATCCTGTTCACTGGGGGTGGGCTCTCTGGAGAGGGTTTTCTCTCATTTGGCTGGACATAACATTCTCATGGAGCTTCCTCTGCTCCAGCTGACACCCACAGCCCCTTGTCCTGTCACTGCCATCCCTGAGAAGAGGCTGGCTCCATCGTCCTGACTCTCGCCCTTTACATGTTTATAGACATTGAGAAGGTCGTCCCTCAGTCTCCTCTTTTCCAAACTAAAGGGGCCCAGCTCTGTCAGCGTCTCCTCATGAGGAAGGTGTTCCACTCCACTGATACGGAGCTGGGCCGCAGCTTTTCCCTTTCAAGCAGGGCTGTGCGGTGCTGCACAATCCTTTCGGATGTGTGTGCTTTCTGACAGGGTCTGGTGATGGCAGAGGGTTTGTATGTGTGGACGGGGAACTGGAGGGCACCATAACCAGCAGGAAAGGAATTGGTTTGGGAACTGAAAGCTTTAGGAAATGCATCAGAACGTCTGGAACTTAATCCATGCTGAAGTGCTGAAATCTGGGGAAAATGAACGGAGTAATAGAAATCAGATTTTCCTGTCTGCTTCTTAGCAGGCCCAACCCGTCTTTCAAAGGCATGGAGAACCAGAGGAGGGTGTGCAGCCTGATGCTGCGTCTGTCCATCTCCACTGAGTGAGCCCTGCTCACCCTGTGCCCATCTCGCCCTGGCTGCGGGTCTGGAGGAGCAATCCTCAGGCGGTGAGCTGCTGCCCCTCGTCCAGGCATCAGCACAAAATCACCTGCAGATCCCCCTCTGCAAAGCCTGTGACATAGCCCTGGCAGTCACTTTAATTGCCGTAATCCTTTTCCATCTTGTGGTAATAAAGTGCTTGTTTCCCCAATAAACAGGAGTTAATTTCAGTGCCTTTAAGCTCCACGTTCAGGGTTTGGGTTTGATTTTTTTTTTTTGGATTTGGGAGGCTCTTCCTGGAGCATTCATGTTGAACTAACAAGTTTTTATTAATGCTTTCAAATGGAGATGAAAATGATGTGTTATCTCAGATGTCAGGCTTGATGAAACCAAAAATCCCACTGGTTCAACCTCTGGTCCTTCTGCTTTATGTAGCTGAGCCTTAATGCGGTAATGATATTGCGGTACCCTCTGAGATGAATATAGAAACCCTAACTGGATTAGCATGCTGAACTGTTTATTCCAGCTGGGCTTTTTTTGCTCACAAGAACTTGTCTGAGCTTCATTCATTAATGTGCTGCTAAAACAAGTGAATGGGTTTGAAGTGTAAGTTGGGTCTATTTCCCTCACCTAAGGGAGCGTGTGACTCTCTATTTCTTTCCGTAGTGTAATCCAAACACAAATCCAGGGAGCAGCCAGGTTAATCTCTTTGGCAATTCAAGCAGTCAATAGGATTCACTGGAAGGGTGAACATATTGGATTGGGCAGCAGAGATATCCCAGTCCTTCTTTCCTTTATCCCTTAATGAAGGGATGGCTCACCAGCACCTTCCTCCTGGGCATCACATCACTAGTGCTGTCAGCACAGTGGTTTGGGGGCAGCCAGCTTTGGCTGCTGAGGGCACAGCAGCTCCCAGTGCTGGGTGTCTGCTTGGATGGGGATGGTGAGGATGTGTCCTGTCAGCTAGTGACCCAGCTCTGCTACGTAGGGGTGTGCAGTTAGTGATGGCTGATAAACTGTGGTGGAGGAGTGTGCAGCCGTGTGTCCACTTAGGTGATGCTTTTTCCTTCTATGCAGATTTTCCTGTTAATAGTGCTATTTTTAGCTTCCTCTTCCAGAACTGATACAAACATATCTTGATCTCTGAAATATATTTTGCTAGCGAATCTGAAATGTATTCTTATAGAAAATATTGCATGGATATCAAGGTAAGAGTTCTTCAAACAAACCTTGCTTGTTAAGTGCTGACACAAAGATAGGTGAAGGTCTCTTACTGCAGGAGGAATGTGAGGGCTGCCTGTGGAGCTAAAAGGGATAAACACAAATGCCTTTCTTAACTTCTCTCATCTCCTTGATGCTCACCTACCACCAGTGGAAATAATGGAGCCTTTTTTGTGTGTGGGGAGAGCATCTTAGCGGTGCTGAAGAGATACACGCGCTGAATCTCTTTGTCCAAATTTTCATTCTTTAAAAGTAGTATCAGGTGCTAATAACCAGCCCTTTCCTGGCTTAGTAACAAGGAATCTTCCCAATGTCAAAGGCAGCATTAGAAACAATGAGGCAATTAACTCCTGGAGTTCTCCTTTGACCTTTGAGGTCTGCACTGCAATACACTTCGATATTATTTCAATTTATTTATACAAAAGATGGTGGTTCTTTCTTCAGCAAAAAAGCTTTTCCTTAAACAAATAGGGGGATTATGTGCAGAAAGGTCAGCAAACTGTGTAGCCAATGTTGGGCCTGGTATTTAAACCCGACCTGTTTGGAAGCTGGGCACTGCTTAAGGGTATTATCCCTTGGGCAGTGTCCCCAGGTGCATTCCTATGGAGTTTGTCTGTGTTCCCGTGCCCGCGAAGCACCCGGCTATCTCTGGGAGGGCAGCAGTGGGTGCTGGCTTTGCAGCTTCTGGCAGGACAAGTGCTTTGCTCTGGTGGATCCTGTGGATTTCTTTGGCCTCAGAATGGATGCACATAGCCAGGAGAGTTGGGATCTCCAGTGGCTATGAATTTCCCCCTCGAATCTCCCCAGCAGACGGGGCTCAGCCCTGCTATGTGTTACCTACACCGAGTGACACCTCCCAGGCTTGGCCCTCTTTACGTTGCATCTCAGACTGAGGCAAAGCTGTGCTCCCAGCACTCGAGCGGTTCAGCTCACCAGGTGTAGGAGCAGATCCTCGAGGTCCCTGAAGGTCTGCTGGATGCCTGCCCTGCAGCCTGGTGTGGGATGGACAGAGCCAGCAGAGCCCTCTACCACAGCACCGCTGTCCTACCTGTGTCACCGCTGCCCTGTGCTGCCCGCACCGGTTAATGAGACATTCTAGGGCAGAGCACTGGGGAGCTGGTTGCATTACCAGGTTACAAAGTATTTGTTCTTAAATTAACTTTGGCTCCGTTTTCCCCCCAATTACAGCCACTTAGTTACACCACTGCTGAATAGTGCCCTCTTCTAACGGGTTCTCTAGGCCGTAGCTGGGGCTTTATCTACTGATTAACAACCACAACCTGGATTGAAGGTCATGGTGTTGTGTTCTCCATGGGTGTATAACAATAAACACGTGAGATGCCCTTTCGGCATTTCTGTGCGGGGAGCCCAGAGCATAAACATGGCCATAAAATCATCGTAACATCTCACAGCTCAATGACAATATATTGTCTAATTATGGAAGGCTCAGAGACATCCTCCAGAAGATATAAAGTGGAAATGTAGGTCTATGGATGGATCTGAGATGAATCCTGAGGAAACTGGGGAAAAGAAATGGATATCAATGCGTAGCACAGAAATAAGGACTTGAGGAAATTCAACGATAATAAGATGGGAAGAAGGGGCTGTCTGTATAACTAGGAAGCAGCTAAAACAACAGACCGAAAGGGAAACATAAAGCTGGAAATTGGGTAATAAATCTCTGTCCTCTTCAAAGAAGAGACAGTTCTATTGGAAAATAAAAACAACGTTCTAGAACAAAACAAAGTGGAATTTATAGTCCAATTAAAAATGCAGACTGAAAAAAACCCCAACCTCTCAAATACTATTCTTACTTCAGGTAGAATACAGTGGGAACACAGAATGTCTGGGGGGCAAAAGACAATTGGAAACTGCAAGAAGACAATAGCTTGCGCAGGCGGTTGATGAAAGGCTTCTCTCTGCCTCCAAGACCCTACAAAGCCTCCAGAGCTGCTGCTTCCCCTGGGTTCTGACTCATTTTCTCTGCACCAGTTGAAGGTCTGGCCCTGGTATCCTGCCTGAAGTGGAGACAGTGAAAAAGGGGGGGCTGGGGAAGAGAGGGTCTCGCCTGTGCTGTGCCCTTGCTCGGGGCTCACGGGGGACAGCTGTACTGTGTGTGACAGCACTACGTGGGAATCCTGGAGATGTGAGTTAAACCTGACACTTAAACTACTGGGAGATGCAATTGGGGACAGGATGGAGGCTTGTTCCTGGAGTGGCAGCAGCCAGGGAAGCTCTAACAGGAGTCAAGAGCAGTCCTGTGGCTCTCATCTCCTGGAAGAAATGCTATGTCATAGCACGAATGTGGCTCTGGACCTGATGAAACAGCCCACAGCTCAATGATGGTGGATTATCTAATTATAGAGGCCACTGAGACGTCTTTAAGCGTCATATAAGCCAGAAGTGCAGATCTGTGGATGAGTCTCTATGTCCCAAAGAACAGGGAAGAGGGGGAGAAATGCTGATGACACAACCTCCCTCCCAGCCAGCACCAGGGAGGAGTGGGGGCTTCAATGGGGAAAAAAGCACATCTACGTGTCCACAGAGGGAGGCAGTGAGAGAAGCAAGCACTGTACCTTTTACAGACGCTCCTGGAAACTCAGGACAGCTTTTGCATGAGCAACAAAAGCCGTGCTAGCCACACAAACCATCTGGAGCTCCCTGTGGGGATTCAATAAACTTCCTCAAATTGCTTTAGACGTTTCCCACTCTCTCCACTCATTTTATGTGCAGAGTTCAGCCAGACACTCTTTCCTATTCCAGCACCACTTGTCACTTATATTTGAGTTGTTTTTCTTCCCTCTGCCAATACTTTGTTCTTCAGGCTCTTGAGTCTCTTGTGTCCTTCCAGCTCCCGATGCGGAGCCTTGGCACAGGTCGTGTGTGAGGGTACACCGCTGCCCCTTGGACTGTCCCAGCAGTAAGGTGATCACTGTTTGTGTACCAGGGACATGACTCAGCTGCCTGTATCCTCCTTCCCTCTCCAACAGAACCTCTGTCCTCTCCCTCTGTGCTCTCCACCAGCTCATGTCCTGCTCCGTCCCGCCTGGTCTCCAGCCCCGCTGCAATGCTGAGCGGAGCCAGCAGCACCAGCTGGTCACCACATTTCTGTCTGTCTGTTGCTTATCGGGAGTCAAACCACAGACACACTCCAGCAGTGAATTATGATATAAAAATAAGCATAGGCCTGATTATTGGCTTTGTCTGCTTTTTGCAAACAGATGCTCCATTGTTTATTGAGCCTGTTCTCTAAATCCACCGACACGCACATGGTATTTTGGGTTTGCAGGCGCTCTTGTATCTTAATTTTTAGAGTGCACCCTTTACACTACCCAACAGATGTGTTTTGTATGTTGTCTGTCAGCATGACCTTCTCCCCCAGGACAATGTATTTAGCATGACCCAAGGTCAGAGGAGCTTTGTTTTCCACCCATGTCAGAAAAAATAGATCCAACCCCAGCCTGACGTAAAGAAAGCATACCTAGAATGTATCACAGTCTTCCCTTGCTGGTGCTCAATGGCTCATCTCAAGGAAGGAGATGCTTTCTTGTGCTGGAGCCGACCCCTGTCTCAGAGTCTGATAGTTTTCTTCTAGACAATGTGAAAATATGCTGAGGTATCAATGAGGGTCATCAATTGCTCATCATACTGTCTCACAAGGTGTAGAAGCCTGTGCTCTTAGGATGTTGCCCAGTGCACATTCTATGTTCAGTTGGATAACCAAGCAGGTACCTCTGGCACCTATATAGGCTTAATTTACTTAAATAAGGTTATCTGTACGTACACGAGCTCATGTGATGATAAAATTAGCTTGTGTCAAGCATTCTTTCCCTTGTTAGTTTGCAGATGTGGTGTATATGCAGCAAGCAGAGTCATTAAAACCCATCAGTTTTACATAGGGAATATTTTGAAATGCTATGGCTAACGTAGTCGTCGTGTGTATGGTGGGTAGAAAGGTTCTCCTGCCTGTTCATCGTGCTGTTTGTGACATTTTCAAATCTCAGCCCCGTCCCATCTACCAATATTGCAGGAGCGTGTCCTGAATAAGGGGATTTGGTGGAGCTCTGCAATACTCAGCAATTTCAGCTCCCAGGGATACATAGGAGCAATTTCCCTTGTGTTCCTTGTCATTTCAGGTTTCGTTTCTGAAGAAACTTAAAGGAAAACTCAGCCCAAATTACTCTCTATTTGCCTCCCATCAGAGCAGAATTACATGCCAGCTTTCACTTGATTTCTGCATGAAACCCCGTCTCTTAGTCAAGCCCTTTTTGTACGTATCCTGCTAAATAAGAAGGAAATGCAGGTGCTTGAAAGGGTAAAACCAGCCTTGAAACGCTGACTTGCAGCCAGCTTGGCTTGCTTCAGCTCTCCAGCCCAGAGGAGATGTGGAAGGTCTTATTTCTGAAGTTCTTTCTACTCTGCTCAGAGCTTATCCTGAGTGGTGCCTCTCCCAAATACCTGGAGCCCCAGGGTGGATGGATGGCGGTGCCGCTCCAGGCCTGGCTCTTCCTCAGCTGGTGCAGGCAACCAGAGAGGTCGCAAATAACCAAGACCTTTCCGAGCACCAGCATTTCTAGGGGGGGTTCCATGGAAGGACCATAATAATTGCTGCCTGAAAGTGCTGATGCTGTGTTGTAATGACAGAAGTTTCTGCTGCGGCACCAGGAGATGCAGAAGAACCCATCAGCCCACATGAGAAATACTGACCTTGGCTGGATGTTCTCTGCTGCTGATGCTAAATCAGGGTTTGTTCTGCTTCTAAAATAATAATAGCATACATTTTCTAAGCACCTTGGTGACAGACATCTCTTCCCTGAGTTCTTCAAAGGAAAAAAGCTCCTCTTTTCAGCCCTAACTGAGGTCACTTAGGCTATGGCATGACAAGGCTACGTGGCTTTCAACAGCTTTTTCAATTAACACCAAAATCTAACGAGAGTACGTAATCACAGGTATTCAACTGCCATGGGACAGATAGGAGATGCAGACTTCAAACACAGCATCCTCAGAAACCCAGCTAACAAAGGCTTTTTATGCATATTAGCCTGATACGTGCTTTTTTGCTCATGCTTCATGCTGAGGGGATGGTATTTGGTTACTTCTGGCAGGAGAAGAAACTGCTTTGCTCCGTAAGGACCGAGAAGGGTCCCAACAAGCAGAAATCCAACAGGAAGCATGGTGAACAGCAGCAGGTGCAGCTCAGCGGTGCCCAGCCATGAGCACGATACATGCTTGAATGAAGAACCAGTGCAGGAGCTGTTCTGCCATCAGGAACCTGATCAGCAGGCAGCAGAAGAGGGTGATGTCCCCCCCGGTAGCTGAGACTTTGCTGTTATTATTAATTTTTAATGTCTTGCTTTGTTTGTTCATCAGATGTGCACAGCTCAAATCCAGCCTTCGATCCTTAACCTGTCAATCTTCCTCCCATCTTTCCTCTTGCCAATCTCTACGCCTGCATCACGGGGTGGTTGTGTTGGTGCTGAGAGAAAGGCAGGTGACCGCGGGGAAGCGACCGCTCACCCCTCGGGTTGGCCTGGCCCTGACTCCTCAGCTAGGTTGTGTATGCTCGTAATTCTTTTTCTTCTGCATTAGTGCATCTTTATGATTGCATTTATATTCATCGCTTCAAGGCGTGCTTCAGACGCTCAGCAGGGCACCTTGTTAGGCAAGGTCACGCCTGGAGATGCTTCGAATCCATTATGCAAGTGGGATGCAGTGAGCAGGGGGAGGGAAGGGCAGGAGTGACAAACAGAGGGTCACACAGGTAAAACTCTGAGGTGCTTTGGAAACCTTACTCATGTCTCAACTGTGCTCCAGGCATTCCCACTACTTCTGCATGGGATTTGCTCTCCCAGCATTGGCCAGTCACGGCCTGGGTGCTCGTGCTGCCCATGGCAATGACCTTGCCATGCAGGCATGCAGTCAGGTCCTTGGCAGAGCCCCTTCAAACCCCCAGTTTCTGTCTGATCCTGAACCTCATCCCTTCAGATGACGTGCAGCAATCATCACCCTTGGTTCTCACCCTTGGTCTGCAAGAGTTAGACTTCTCTAAACCAAACTGAAGCACTTCATGCGATGCACAGATTCACATGATCTCTGAGCACAACCTGTGGCTTCTGAGCAGCTGGGAACAGATGGCTGGGGGGGGCCGCATCTTTGGCTCTGTCCAGTTGTCACAAATCACCTGAGTCTGGTGCTGTTTTTGATGCTTTAAATCACCAGGAAAAAAGTCAGTGTGGATTCAATTTGGACCAGAGTTTGGAAGTCCTGTATTGGATTTGTGCTCTAGCAAAGCAACTAAAGAGGAGGAACCTTTATTATTGAGTGTCCCTCTAGCACAGACTGTCTGAGAGTGAATTCGCCTGGCTGATTCAACTGGAAATAATGTTCTCAAAACCAGGATGCATCTGTTCTCACCTCCCCTAATGAAATCACTTAGAACCCTACTATTATACTGTTTGGAGAAATAAGATGCACTGGATGATAAAATGCCACAAAGCACTGATCCAGGCAGGGGGGCTGTGTACAGAGTGACTGCACTGACCTGTGCTGCTCTAGTACACTTTATATCTACTTAAAGGTCTTTTCCAACCTTGTGATTCTGTCATTCTATTTGCAGTGGAAGCACACAATTTATTTGACCACTGTTTTCCATGAAAGTGTGTTGAGAGGGATTGTGTCAGTACTCCTGCTAACTGTGGCACTATCCCATCTCCCTGCCAGCCCCGCCAAGCTTACACTGCCTGGTTATCCTCTGAGCTCCCTTTAGCACTGCTGACTCCCCGAGTTCTGGAACTTCCTGGCTCTTACATGTTTTGTTACAATCGGCCATGAGGACCCAGCACCGCCCTGGGGAGGCTTTTCTGGGCAGTTAGTGCCTTACCACCACGGTCTGGGGTCCCCCTTGCTTTCCAGGGGGAAAAAATACACTTCAGCATCCCTTGGTGAAACCAGACATCGCTTTTCTGTTCTAGTAAAGATTAGAAAAGGTGTATTAATCCTTTCCCTGTACTACTTTTGTCCTGTTAGCAACCATTGCATCAGACTCATCTAATCATGTCCTATTGATTTATTAGCATTTTGCACCATTTCACCTTTTTTCCTCTACCTCACTAACGGTGGGTATTTTGCCAGGCTGCCTTTAGATTTCCTTACAAACATTCTACTTTGCCTAACTTCTAATTTATCTTTATTGTTACCAATTTAATATTTTTTCTCTCTACTTTTCGTGTTTTCTTTCTGGCTTTTAATTTTATTGCTGGCTTCAGCTCAGCAATAAACTGGGATAGGCTCCTAGCCAAAGCTATCTTCTTCTCTGGTTTGCCAAAGAAAAAATATCTCTCTATTCTGGTAAATTCTCTGAAGCTGTGTGGTTGACAGTGTGTGGGGGTCGGTGAGGTCTTCCTGGGAGCTGCTGGCTGGGACTCTGGTGCTAGTGCTGTGTAAGCAGGTGTCCAGAACCAGAAAGTCACTTACAAAGATTAAACAACTCAGTGTGTTGTGCCACAAACACCTCGGAGCATCGGCTGTGACACAGCTATATTTGAGATTGACAAGATCAGAATGTGGTGATGGAGCAGAGTGAGGGGGGTTCAGCTCCTTTTGGGCAAGCTCTTTTCCTGGTTGTTCATCCTTTGCTCCAGAGCCCAAACACCAAGGAGAGGGATGGAAAGATGCTCCTTGGTCGATGCAAAGTAGCTGCTGCTTCTGGGACTCTGAAGCACCTTATCCAGAGACTTCTGAGCAGTTTTTTCTGTGCCTTGGATAGAAATTCAGCAAGCCAGTCCATACCCACCCTCGCAGGTGTCTGACCAGCCAGTTTCTAAGTTCTGTGTGTGCTGGGGATGAAGTCTGCTGAGTGTGTTTGCCCCAGCCCCATGGAGCAGGCAGCCTGCGGCACAGGCTCTGCGGATGGGGAGGAGGATGCTGGCAGAGCTGCTGTCACATCCTGACTGATGGTAACAAGGACGGTGTGTGGAGCATCGGCTGGCAGCTGCAGCGCTCCCACCTCAGCATATGTCCTCCTGCCACTTAGCATAAACCGTTTTTTACTAATGGGAATTATCAGGGCTTTCATCTGCACTGCTGACTGAACTGCTGCACGATTCCCAGCGCTCTGCAGCCCAGGAGGGGACACACACCCAGCGAGGAGCTGCCGGCACAGCCTGCAGCAAGACACTTCCCTGTGCTGGCTCCAGTGGGGTCCTGTTTCCCAGGTCCTCTCCAGTCCTGGGCTAGCAGAGTGCTGTGATACACCACCCGAGATCCCTCAAAAGCCTCCGTCGGGGTCCAATTTCTGCTCTTTTAAACCTCCTCCAGGATGCCAACAGCATTTCCTGCTGTTTAGTGGGAGCTGCAGAAAGCTTTTCAACAACCATGGTAAATTCAAAGTATTGGGATTTAAAACCAGCGGTCATGGGGGTCCTGATGTATCTGCCTAAGAGAAGGCTCCATTTTCTTTGCTCTCTGCAAGCCCACTCCAGCAGTGCTGTTCTGAACAACGCACCAGTTCCTGGAATCTCAGGCACAGGCTGAGATTGCAGTATTTTTAAGACATAATGAAAAAGGTAATTTTCCCAGCCTCCCTGCAATCTTCATCATCGGGGAGGTATTTTGTGCAATTTTCAGTACTAGCTATAATCATACTCCCAGAGATGATAGCGTGCTGTTTTATTGCCAGGGGTTCTTTGAACCCTGTGATGCTTTGGACTGCCCCCCTCCCCAAAGTAAGGGAAAGAAAAAGCGAGTCCAGCCATATAGGTGCTGTCTCTGCAGGAGCTGCTGCATGTCATCTAGACAAAGGCTGGCCCAATACCTGGATCTGAATCTCTGCTCATGAGATGAGAAGCTTAACAAACCCGAGCTCAAAGGTGAATGAATCCCTAGAATGTGTTAGCACAGGGAACATATGTCCTGTGAAAGGGATGCTGATGTGTCCCTGGTGACGTACCACGGTCTGTCACTCTTCTTGCCATGCTGTCGCTTCAAGGGAGAAACCCACAGGCCTGAAATTGTGACGATGGTCATTGTAGTTCTGACAGAATTAGTTGCTACTTGATGGAAAGGACATGAGGTTCATATGATATCCAGCACATTAGCTTTTGAAAACCTGATGGGCCTTGGAAGAGCTTCTGTGTTGCTGGGGACTTTGTAGCCCTGGCTTTGCCTGTGCTGGATTTACTGAAACCACAGGCAGAGGGGGAAGCAGGGTGGGTTTTATGGAGGAGATAAGGGCAGGAGTGAGAGCTGTGGGTCTGAAGGCAGCAGAGCTACGTGGGTGCTGTTTCTTTCTCCCATTCGTGTGAGCCCCTTTGGAGATGAGTGCTGGCCCTGGCTCAGCACATGTCAGGAAGGCAGGGGAGCAGCGCTGTACCATGGGTCTCCGGTTGTGTTCAGCAGGACCTGTTGCAGCTGTGTGAAGCAGCCATGCTCGTGCCTCACTGCCTTCCCATACCCCTCTGAGAGGGTCTTTTACATCCAGAGTCTCAGCTTCATGGAATATGAAGTTTCAGAGCTGTGGGACAAGAGCTGGAAGAGTTGTGAGGAGCGTGTTGCTAATGTCTGGGTATGGAGATCTATGGGGTATCAATAACAGGACAGTGCTCCCAACAACAGCTCGTTCTTCGGAGAGCTCCCAGCACCAGAGCTGGTTGGAATGAGCTCCATCTACTGACACAGCAGCGCTGTCATACATTCAAGGGCAACGCTGACTTGAAGGAGGCTGCATTTCACTCTTCAACTGATTGTACCAGATGAGTTGGGATGCTGAGGAGTAACACTAAAGAGCACCGAGCCTGTAATGCGCTTGCAGCAGCTGATGGAAGGAGAGTGCAGAGTTGTGTTACTGGCAAACCAGAGCACAGGAGTGTGGGCAGCAGCCTCTGCCATGCTCATGAAATAAAGACATGCCTCTTGCACTACATGCCAGAAGCCATTATCAAGAAAGCAAATCATCCACAGAAGGGACTGTGAGGAGAGCACGGCTCAAAGATGGGGTGTGAGGGGGTCCACAGCAACTAATCTGTAGTCACTCACTTAATCAGGAGGTCTCTGTCACAGCCTTGCTGCCTTGGGTTTCTGGCGTTGGGGCTTATGATAGATATTTGCAGGCAATAGGACACAAACAAGCTGTAATGCTCAATCAGGTGCTGTTAGGGATTTCAAGGAAAACAGAAATGAAAATGTCAAACCTGTTAAGCTTTGGAGTGCTTTCACTAGAGCGTGGGCAGGAGGGACTCCAGGAGGCTGTTTAAAAATAGGAGCCAGAGGGAAATTGCTCTCACAATGGTGACATTCTGGTGTGATGCCCTGCTGGAGCACTGTTCAGTCTGCTTTTTATAGATCACAAAAGAGGAGAAAAAAAAAGAAGACCCACGCATGTGATGCTTAATTTATGAACCCACTCAAAAAGCCGGGGCTCAAAACTGAGCTCAGTCATCTTAAGTTCAGCCTTGATAGCATCTGTGTCATAGTTGAGTGCCTCAACAAAGAGGCAGAAGAGGGTAGGAGAAACACCGCCAGTTGTCCAAGGCTCGGGGCCTCTTATCGTCATATTTACCCGAGCAAGGGCAGCACAGGACACTTACACCTCGAAAAGGCAGTATCTTAGGCCTTTTTTTTTTTGCATCTCTCAAGTACAGATCTCTCTTTCAGAGCCGAACAGCAGGTCAGCTGCCTGCACTGCCTCTGCGTGCTGCTCAGCTAAAGCACAGCCAAGCTAGAAAGCTGCTGCAAGCTGAACTGCCTGAAAGCATGGGAGGAGTAATGAATGCCAGGAGGAGTCTCAGGGACTTTAAGTATTAAGGTAACCTAGCTGTTTCTCCTCTGTGAGGGCACTGTAGACTGAAGAGAGCAGGGAAGGGATGCTCAGTGGGATTTCAGCCTGCATGTTGCACTTAAAGGCCATTTCACGCTGTGTGTAACTCAGGCTTTGCTCGACTAAAACACGCGTACGTGATAGTAGAAGTCTTTTCTTGTGTGTGTTTACATGTAGGGCCTTTGGTTTATACTATGTGGAGTAGAAGACAGCATTACTAGAAAGCTTTTTCTTAGACTGGAACTGGAAAGGAAGCAGATAATGCAGAGAGGTTGATTTTCCTCCCTCTATGGTCCCTCCTGCAGCCCCCAACCCAGAGCGTCTTTGGTCCAGGTGCAGGGAACAAAGGATCAGGCTGCAGGCATATGATGCAGGAGTCCTGTCCTTCCTTCCCCCCTCCCCTTCCCCACACAGGGATGTCTTCGCTTGCCACCCCAACCTGATTCCTCTGGAGTTCCAAGGAGGAGTCTAGCAGGGCTGTGCCTGAGGACTCTGCCAAGAGCTGTTTGGCAAACACGATATCGATAGACTGGGAGAGCAGATATTGGATCTGCAATATGGCCTGGCTCGGGTGGTAAGCAAACAAACTATTGTGCCATCCCATTTCTTCTTGCTCAGCTTGTTGAATCTCCCTTTTATCTCCTGGTGCCTGGCAGTTGCTTCAGGGGGTACAGACACCCACGACTGTGGGGTCTGCAGCTCCCCCAGCCACCATCCCTGCTCAGGACAGCCTGTGGTCAAGCTCAGCATCTCCACTGAGGTTTCACATGAGCTCAGTTTCCTTTTGCAGCTCCTTTTTAAGGCTACCGGGACGCCCTAATGGTTACAGCTGCTCCCTTGACGTAAGTGATCTGTTCTAAGCCTTCAAATACAGAAACATTTTGCCTGCCCCATTTTTCTTCTGTCTGAGAGGAGTCCAGGCTAATAAATCACAGGGTCTGCAAAGCAGCATCACAACCATCCACTGACATACAGAAATGCTTTGAGTCCTTCTGTCTGTGTTTCCCACTGCGGGCTGGGGATTTGCTGCCCTGCCTGTTCTCAGTGAGCCCCTGTCCAAGGCTTTTGCCATGCATGATAGAGCAGAGGATCAGAGTGACTCTGTCCCAGTCCCTGGGTTGGTAAGGAGCGTGTCTACCCATTCCACACCCCCCTCCTTGTGCTGAAATACTGTGCTTTGGGAAGTCTGAAAGAGTGGCTGGATTCCTGCACCCGTTTTCCAGGTCTGACTGTGTAACGTGCCATATGCTGTCTGTAACCACCTCCAGCCACTCTTTGCTCCATCTGCATCCCCAGGCTCCCTCCCTTCCTTTCCTTCCCCTCCCTTTATCTTTCTCAGCTGTTTTCATCAGAAGCTTTCCAGAGCCAAGCCCGCCCTTCGCCCTGTGCTTGCAAAGCCCCTCTTGCCATAGGGCCCTTTTGATGTTAGAGCCTGCTCACTGTCCCTGTGTCAGCAGGAGCTCTGCGCTGTGAGTCAGGAGCATCTCTGTTGTAGCAAGTCGCGCTGAGCGCAGCTCTGCTACAGGTGGTCTCTGCTCTTTCATCTCTGCTGCTCTCAGAGCAATCCCTCCCTCTGCTCCATGCTCCCAGCACGGGCGGCAGTGGGAGCGAGCTGTGCACGGTGTAATCAAAGCAGCAAACAGACAGGGAGACTGCAAATACAGCGAGCAGTGCAAAGGGCAAGGCAAAAATAAAAGAGTCTGATCCAGACGTTCAGGTATAAGATGACAAAACCATAAACAGCGTGCTGGTGCTGTAAATGAATTGCAATCCAGCAGCCGGGCGAGCGGAGCTGACGGGCAATGACAGCTCCTCTCATCATCTTTTCAATTACCTGCTGAACACGGGACCTCACAGGCGGCAGAGAAGTCACCGTCCCCTTAGAGAAGGCGGCTGAAGGGCCAGGAGGTGTCCTTTCCCCTCAGAGGAGGTGAGGAATAAAGACCAAGCTTCGGAGATTTCTAAACCCCGTTCAGTTGTCCTGGCTCTGCTCTCTTGTTGCGCAGGGGAGGTGAGAGGGAGATGGTGCGTCCCTCGCTCGGTGCCGGCAGCCCCCAGCCCCATTGGGTGCTCCTGAGGGGATGCATCCCTCCCCAAGCCCTCAGAGCCCAGGTTTTCCACCCTGCCAGGTGAGAAAGGGCTTTCCCTGTGGGGCACAGGGTGGCTGCATTGTGTGAAATGCACGGCAACGCACACACGTGTGAAGGTCGGTTCCTGGCTGCCTGCATGAAGAAGCCGCAGCGAGCATCAGGCTCTGGCTACCCAGAGGTAGCTGCATGGCTTTGAGTCAGGGAAAAAGCATCTCCTTGATGCAGAAATCCCAAAGGAGCAAAACTCCTCAGCCCCTCTCGGTTGCAGTGGTTGCAAAGCTGCTGGGGACAGCGGAAGGGAGCAGAGGACAACTCCATGGGCTGGAGAAAGCGAAGCAGGGAAACAGAAACTTCGGTCACATAAAAAGTCGTAACGTTCACCTTATAAAACACACAAACTCAGTGATTTAAAGGGAGGAAAACTACTATTTGTTTCCAAATTTACAGGCAATAATACTTGATTTAGATGCCTGTCTGCCTCCTGTATAGACTGTGGTATAATTTAAAGGACAATAAAGTCTGGGACCATAATACCATCACCACAATAAATCAGGCCAGCTACCACTACTCAGAACAGAAATTATTAATCTGTGTTCCAAATGATATGCCTGCATATTGCTTGTTTTAGCTGTTTATGCAGCAAGCTGAGATAGCACTTTCCCTGTTATTATTTTTTACTTTTGCAATGAAATACTGTCTCCTCCTACCAAAGGGGCATTTATTACCCAGTATATATGGGGGCAGCCTCGTGTGTTGCGCAAAGCATCTAATATCAGGATACAACTTTACAGCGTACCACTGTGCTGTTCATTTCTAGGATGTTCTTGATGCTGAGGGCACTAACTCATCCCCAGCCAGCATTGGCAGCAGTGGTGTGCACTGGGCAGGCTCGCTGGTGTTGCTGCACGGTGGGGAAGGGGGATGATGCGGTCTGGAGAGTCTGTCTGCAGCCAGGGACCCAGTAGTAGTGCTGCTGCCAGGGGAATACCCTGGCCCCCATCTCCTCTGCCAGGTGCAGCCCCTTCCAGGAGGGCTCAGGGTGCCCAGGCTATTACAGACCATCAGTAGGTTTTTTTCAAAGTATATTTACAACCCTAGGGTAGAATTTAACTTTTAAATGCTCAAATTTGATGGGAATTTCTAGTAATCCAAGGGAGAGAAGCCTGCTAAATTTCAAGGGACAAAAGCACACGTTTTGGTGAAAAAAGTGCATGAAAGAGCGATTTCCAGCAGGGGCTTAAGGCTGGGGCAGGTGGGGACACAGCAGGTTTCCAGCCTGGCCCAGCTGTGCCATCCCGTGCGCTCATGTTCTGCGGTGGCAAAGGGAACCTGTGTCCCCAGAGGAGTGAGATGTCACCAGCATCCATCCATGCACGGCCCTGCTGCTGCCATGTCCTGATTACGGTCTGAGAGTTGACAGTTGGAGCAAGGGAGCGATTGACCCAAAGCAACAAAAGCAAGAATGAGACTTTTCAATTTTCTTCCCTTGGGATAGAAGCTAATTAAGTGCAGTAATCTGTGGTCCTGTCTGAACCACAGGGTGAGCATCACTCTGATGTTTCCTTTCTTTTTCTGTAAAATCACAGTTATCACCAGGAATTTCCTCCTGGCGCCAGACTCAGTTGAACACAAAAAGCCACCCCAGGGAGCCAGCACCTTTTCATACACTTTCCCAGTAACCCTGAAGCAAAGGAGTGAAAATAGTGAGATTTTAAACTCGGGGTCACTCTTGCATCCTTACAGAGATGTGAGCATACAACGGCTGTCTTCCTCTTATAAACATGACAAGAATTGTATCTGCTGTTAAGGAACAGTGGGGTTGACCTTTGAGATGGCCCAGCCCTACCCGGGGCCTTAATCTGAATGCAAAATACAGAACCACAGACATACAGAATGACCAGGTTGGGAAAGACCTCTGAGATCATGGAGTCCAACCGTACCTGTCCTATGCTAACCCATATCTCTAAGTACCTCATCTACCTGTCTGTTAAACATACCCAGGGATGGTGACTCAGCCCCCTCCCTGGGCAGCCTGTTCCAGGCCCTGACAACTCTTTCAGTGAAGAACTTTACCCTAGCATCTGATCTGACCCTGCCCTGGTGCCACTCGAGGCCATTTCCTCATCCCATCACCTGTCCCCTGGCTGAAGAGACCATTGCCCACGTCTCTGCACACTCCTGTCAGGTAGTTGCAGGGGGTGATAAGGTCTCCCCTCAGCCTCCTCTTCTCAAGGTTTCTCAAGGCATTGCTTCATGCACCAGCTAGGGTCAGTGCTGATGTAGCACTGCTGAAAAGTGGTGCTGAGGTCCTGGAGTGGTTCCTGTTGCTGTTTTCTCAACAGCTCTGACCTCTGGGGAAATCTTTATTTTGCCCAAGGGGCTGAGGGCTGTCTGGTGCCACTTTGGTAGAGTGTGATGGAGTCGGGTCTTGGGAGCTGTGAGGCGAGCGATGGGACATGGGACAATCCTGCTCTAGAAAGAGCATTTTCGGGAACGCGTTCTCACGTGGAAAACACAGTGGAATGGTTAAGAGATACGAAGGACTGGCAATGCCATACGACAGGCACAGAAAATGGCTCATGAAAGAAAGAATGAGGAAAACTATTTCCTCCTCAGTGTAGCTACTGATGCACTTGTAGAAGTGTTGCCCATTTGAAAAGCAAGCTGCGCCACGCATCCCCTCTCCCATTACATCAAGCCCTGGGTTCATCAAGCCCTCTCCCTTGTTCCGCCGGGCTCTTACCCTTTTCTCCCCCTCTCCATGAGACTACAGCAGCACAAATAACAAGAACCCAGCAATAACATTTCTTAACAAGCGCCCTGGCATCGCAGCAGCTAATCGGTTCCCCGCGGGAAGCCGGTGCTCTGCAGGAGCCCAGCACCGTGGTGGCGCGGTGACCCCATCGTTACGCTCCGTATTGTTATGTTTTCTCCCTTCTTACTGGAAGCAAATGAGTCCCTAATAGTGCAAATTGCTGCCCAAGTGTTAATGAAACACGTTGCAACTGGAAAGTAGGAAGAAATCTGTTACTATAAATTGCGTTTCGATTTCCTTATTACCAATTAGACTAAGAGTGTCGAACGGGTCATATTTGTATACAGCTCGTCAGGAACAAGCTTTCGCAGTAAAAATAACGAGAGCAAGAGCTGTTTAATTGTTTACTCTGCCCTTCTCAAGGGAAGGGGTTGGTGCTCAGACAAAGCAAGCAGGAAAGGTCTGGTTGGGGATGGAAATGCTCAGGATTGTCTGCATGTTGTCTCCTTATCAGCTGATTTCTTTTCTCACGATCCTAAATATCCCCATTGTTAATTAGGGAGCCTCTTCCAGTAATTAAATATTCTTATCTCTAAGGTGATTTACTCAATCCATAATTTATATCCTATGTGTTTCATGTTATATAGGCTGGTTTTACAAACCTTTGGAAAGGCATCTTGATGACAAATTTTGAAGTTAAGTACTGATCCCGTTTGCACCTCCCTGCTTTGTGCCATAGGAACGTTCTGAGAAGGAAAAGCGAGAGCCACAAATGTCAGGAAGATTAAAAGATCTCTGTAAATGAGGTTTGATTCATCCTTCTGTCATTTCTGGAAGAAATGCATTGAACTATATACTCCAGAGTTTCCCGTTCAACAAGGCTTACAGATGAAATCTTGAAACACTTAAAAACCTGCGCGGTTGGTAGAAGCTGTGGGTCAAGTGGTTGTGCTGGAAGGACGTATTTTTAGTTTGTCATCTGGGCAAAAAGCTCCTTTGATTTATTTAAAAAAAGAACACCCAAACCCTAATCCTGATGCAGAGATGAATGGTAACTGTGGTAAAACAATTTGGGATCCCTTAGCAGGCAGTCTGCGTGTGTCTGATCTTCTTCCGTTCAGCGACAGTGGAGATGAAAGCTTTGTCTTCTCATCTGCTGGAAAACTTCATCCCTCCTCACATCTGTTTTCCCCAATTTAGTCCAAATGACAATGGAATTAACATATAAAGGCAAGCAAAAATCTGACTTTAAAATGCCTTCCAAAACCTTTCTGTCCAACAGATGCAGTCCTGTCCCTTTCAGTTAGCTTTTGGTTTCCTCTAAGTTGGTTGCAAAGTTGTCATTCCGAGAGGCTGCTGTGAAACAAGGGGAAGGAAAGGCTGAGGCAGAAGCCAAAGGGTGCAAATGACTCAGAGATGCCATGCATTTCCTCAGGGGACCCAGGCGCCTGCTGTTAATGCCCAAGAACTCAGAGGACCCAGAGAAAACCCTGGAAGTAGATTCAAGCCTTGCCAAGGTATCGTGATGTGAGATGACACTTTGTCCATCAGCAGGTCTTTTTACCTATGCCTTAGCAGAGACAGCACAAACATGCAGGACACCTCATGGATATTTAAAAGTTGCTTCTCCCCATCCTTCAACTTACCCCTGAGCCCAAACCCTCTTGGATGCTGTCCACCCTTGCCCTCTCAGCTCAGCCCGGCACCTTCCCAGGTTGCAGGGCTCCAGGCTCATGTCTGGAGAGCTAAGAGTGGTGGCTCTGGGGACACAGGCCAAGGAAAGCTGCTGGCCAGCGAAGAGCTGCCAGGGAGAGAGGAAAGCTGCATCAGCCCAAGGGAGCTTGCTCTGCTCCCCCTGGGGACTTCCAGTTGAGCCACTGTGGCTCTGGCCCATCACTCAGCTCCAGGAGGGGCTGCAGGCTCCCATGGGATCACTCGGGATGAGAATGCACAACAGGAAACTATGTCTGCGCCCTGAAGGATTTGAAATGGCAGCAACTGGAGGAGATAGGGACAGGGAGGAGATAGGGACGGAGAGGAGAAAGGGACGGGGAGGGGAGCGGTATCGATTCGCCCCAGGAGAGCCTGCAGAGATGGAGACCAGGACTATGGGCTGCGAGCTGAGCACCCAATGTGATGCCATATACTGGTACAGGCCCAAAAGCATCCAAACTGGTCATCAGGTAAAGCAAGGCAGGCGATGATGGGCAAGCTGGCCCGTGCCAGTGAGGGAGGAGAGAGCATGCAGGGACAGGAGGGAGCCGCGGCTGCAGCTTGAGATGAGTCTCTGCGCGTTTCAGTATGCAGGTATGGGAAGACTCCGAACCCCATCTTTTATGGGTCACCTGATGAAGCAACCGTAGGGCAGTGTTCCCTATTACAGCACAAACTAATGCATTATGTCTTTGTTATGCTAATGTCCCAGCACTGCACAATTTAAATAGCACTTCCAGAAAAATTAAGTATGTTCATTGACACAGTGAAATGTTTTCACCCTCCATGTAACCTTCACAGTTTCTCTACAAAATCTATCAGTCAGTAAACTATTCATCTGCGAATGCTTACCAATTATTATGCTAATGTATTACAATACATTACAGTGAATTCTTTTTGAATGCCAGGAAATGCAGCTGTCTGGCAACCCACCTCGCCTGTATTATGGAGCAATCAATAAACACCATAGCGTCTGCAACTGGATTTTGTCTGCTTTGTCAGAACTCTGCAAAAAGTTTCTTGTTATGAAGCAATTCAGGGATTAAAGTGGTGCTATATTCTCCATGCAGTAGACTCAAGAACAGCACTGCACATACAGCTCTTGCTTTGAGCCAACTTGTGCATCAACGCGGCAAGAGCTCTGTTAACATCTGCAGGAGCCAATACAGATGTGATGTGGTAACTCTCCACAAGTTACATCTCTTTTTTTGGACCTGAGCAATACTAAACCATCACCCTGCAGATGTAGACTGCAAGTGGAGGTTCTGTGTGGAGTGTATTAATTGTTCACATTGAGACGGTTCCTGCTACAGATCATAGGAACCGCTTCCAGGTACCTGAAGGAACTCTCCCCTTTGTTACCTGATAGAGGAAGTATTCCATATGAATATAAATTTGCCTGTACTCTTAAATCACTGAGGAATGATATGCTAAAACCCCTAATTTATTCTCTTGAGTTAATGCCTCGTGTCGAAAGGATGAAATCGCCTGGTCTGTGTATTTTAAATTCCATTGCATTTTTACCACACCGCTTGTGCCCAGAGGTATGTGCAGAGGAGCAACCTGACTTTGTCTTCCCAGCAGCACTTTGCATTCCCTGGCCTGAGAGCATCTGTGGATCTGCAACTCGCAGCACTTTGCTACACGCCCTTATGTAGGCTTACATAAATGCATGGACGTGGTATTTTTAAACATATGCAATTGCATAATACTTTAATGAATTCATTTATTCCTCTGTGGCACGACAGGAAATATTGGAGAGAGACTGTGCCTATGTTAGTGATGCAAAAAACTTCTCAGCTCCAAGGAGGCTCCTGACTGGCAGGGCCCTTTGCCGGAGGATGCTGGCTGGGTTGGACAGGCCAAACCTGGCTACACACAGGACTCTGTCAGATAAGATAATCACACCCTTGGAGGCAGTGGAAATCTCTTGTTTTCTCAGAGCAGGTAACGCCTGGGGCCATGAAGTGCTGCCAGAGCCTTCGTCCCATGGAGTCAAGCTGGCTGAGCTTGGACCTAGCTTCCAGCGGGACCTGCCAAGTGTTTCCTAGCTGGCAGGGAGGTGGTGTCCAGGAGAGCAGGGCAGGAGCACAGTGCCTGCCACACAAACAAACCCTCTCCCTGTGTACCAGCTCCACCCTTACAGCCAGCCTCGCCTCCTCTGGGGGTATCAGAGCATCTCCTCCTCCAGCTTTTTGGTCCAGGGACGGTCTTGGTGTGTCTTCATCACTGGCTAATTCCCAGTCGCATGGCTTACTGCAGCAACGCGCGGTAGAGGAGTGTTTCTGTACATTTCAGTATCAGCCCCGTGGCTCATTAGCTACCTAGCCCTTTTAAATTGCAGTTGTGAGTTGTCTCAGAGTGGCAGATATTTGGAAATTTTTAATTGAAAAGGCAAAGAAAAATAAATGCAGCTAGAGGCATCCATCAGAACTTCTCTGGTTCCCATATTCGTCTTTTCTCAGAAGCTAATACCCATGAATTTGGTTATTAGAGTCATAATGTAATAATTATTTCATTTAATACTCTAATTATCCCTTGTGATTAATCCTGACCATAACAGAAATGTCTGTGAGTCTGGAAGGCATGTTCCAATAGATTCCGCATTAGGAATGTTAATTTGAGTTAACAAGTACGATAGCTGGAGGAAAAGAAACCAAAGAGCACGAGGGCTCCTCGCTTCTGAGCAAGCGCAGGGTCTTCTCCTGCCTGATCTTACTAGTAACTGGGCCAGCGTGCCCGAGTTTCTGCTGGCATGGATTCTGTGTAGGACTGGGAAAGCTGGATCTGTGCGGGGGGGCTGTGCAGCGGGCAGGGGTGATGGGGGAGAGCTGGCAGGGGCTGCGGCAGAGCCTTGTCCATGCGCAGTATTAGCGAGTACAACCAATGACATGTGCTCATGTTGAGACGTCTGTCTGCACATGTGCCACGGGCCTGGTGGTGGTACAGGTGTCCTCCTGCATCCCCCTGCTCCCACTGCCCGCATTGAGATGGATGTAGCGTGGGGGCTTGTGCTATGGCTGGGCAGTATTTGGATGCTGATTTGAGAGCTGTCTGATCCCACCACACTGCTCCGTTTCCAGCTGTTTTCAGCTATAAAGTCACACTAAAAGAAGGTGAAAGGATCTTAAATTCTGAAGTACCTTCGGTGTGTATTGGCAGGCCCAGTGTAGCCACAGTACACCGCGAAAAGCTTTTTCATTGTATCTGGTCTTCAGATCCAAGGACCTTGATGAATGAGCTTTGCAGCCACCAGATATGACACTTATATGCAAAAATAGCTACTTACACACTGTTACACTTGTAGCTGTGCCGAGCTGAAAAACTGCTGTCTAGGTGAACCCCAAAACCAGTGCTAAGCCTGGCATCTTTGTGACATCTTGCTGCAGAGGTGGCAATGAGGGCAGAGCTCAGAGCTCTTCCTCAAAGCATGCATTCACACACACACACACCCAGGCACACATGTGCCCTCCCCGACTTCATGTGCCTGCCTCCAGGGACTGCCCATCTGTGCCTTTATGTACAAAGGAAAGGAACGTATGGGCAGAGCGAGCCTATGCTGCTGGCAGAGACCTCTGGGGACAGGCTCCTGGAATCAGCAGAGGAAGGCTTTTCCCATAGGACTAAGTCTTTAAACAACATCGTGTCAAAAAGAGCCAGTGGCATCCTCATTGCAGGGCTGAGATGGGACTGAAAACACACCTCAATTCAAGATACAAAGCAGAGGGAGCTGAGAAGCTTCTGACCTTGCTGTCAAACACAGGAGTCAGGCAGAGGCAGCTCAGCCCCTTTCTGGACCGAATGTCCACACTCATCACCAGGGCCATCTCTGTGTAGTCAAAGCAAATGCTACATAGGGTTTATTTTATTTTTTTTTCTTTATATACACAAACTATGAGGTTGCAGAAAATAGCCTGTCAAACTGAGGAATTATTGCTGGCTCCTGGCTCCTGCGTCCATCTGTCAAAGTAACTGCTGACAGAGGGTGAACTCTTTGGCCTCACATGCACTGAAAGATGCCAAGCAAGAGAAATACATATGTGATGAGTGCGTTCCACTACATTTCTGTGGCCTTTGCATCCCCACAGTCTTTCAGAAACCAGGAATCCTGAAGATGATGCTCCTGCTCTCACTGTCCGGGGCTGTCAGAGCTCCAGCCTTTGTCATCACTGGTGTTTTTCTGCTTCAGGCTGGTGAGACTTGAGCTCCACAGGGCCAAGCTGGCCATGGGATTCTCACTCTTACATTCAACTGCTTAGAAACCATCAAAGAAAAGAATAGAGAAAAAATTGCTAATGATGACATTGTTTTGTTCCACGAGTGCAGCTCTTATTCTGTCAGCTGCACACACGTCTTTTGGGTCCGTTTGCTTGAGTTGTTTCCAAAGAGTGGAGATGCTGGGTGCCTCCACCTTTCTGGGTGCTGTCAGAACTGCTTGGGAGCTGCAGGGTCTCCTGCAAAGAGGGTACCCAGCCTGGCTGCTGTGGGGGGAGCCGGGAGTGAGGACCACCACCCTGTTTTCACATGTGATCCGTGGAAGTGAGATCCCTCATGCACCCTGCACGGGTGGTGAAGCTGGCTGAGGAAGAAATGGAGTACTGGGATGTGAGTGGCTAACTGGTCTGGCTCTGGGACAGTCCTCAGTTACAGCCCCGCTTTGCAGCAGGAGCAGCTGTCCAGGCTGTGCTCTGGTTTGCAATGCAGGTTACCAGGGATAGATGAATTGCCCAAAATTGCCCAAATTTACTAAACAGCACAAAGCACCTGCGTGCCCAAACTCGCTTTTCCTTTAAACAAAGGAACACCTGGCAGTGCTGAGCTTCCAGGGCTCTGCAGATGCTGGTTTAGTATTTCTTCAGGTGCTCTCAGCCGTTTGCCTGTCGGCCTCTCTAAAGCTGGGTGCCCGCATGATATGGGGATGGAGCTGGCTGTCTAATTTTAGTTACTGAAACATGAAGTATTGAGCCAAATGTGGCAAAGCCTCCTTTTTACAGCCTGGAGAGGGGAGAGATGCTCAGGCAGCACCTCCCCAGGGTTTTGCATTGCCAGGATGGCTGAGGACAAAGAGGGAATAGCCCCAGGCTGTATCATAGATGGGGAAATTAATATAACCTGGTTTCTTCCCGAATAGTCCCTAGCCCACGGGTTTGTTCCTGATTTAGTTCGCCCTGTAGTAAGCGCATGGCCCCTGGACGTGCCACCTCTGCCATTAGGTGCTCTAAGCCTGAGTGACACCCGAGCACTGCCGGCTCCTGGCCATCCCCTGCCCACCTCCAGCAGCTGCTCAGCTCCCTCAGACAGTTCCCAGACCCGTGCCCCTCTCCTCTCCCAGCGGCGAATGGCTGTCTGCAGGGCAGCACTCTGAGCTGGAGGGGGCTGTGCCCCCTCCCCAGCACGCAGCCCGGGCTGGTGGGCAATAAGGTCTCCTCGATAGCACAACAGAGCCTGCTAGCGGGCCAGAAAGAGCTCCAGATGTTGAGCAGCTGCAGAGGGCAGGCTGGGTGGGAAGAGGACTCTTCTGCCAGGACAAATGAGCAGTTTCTCTTCCCTTCCTTTGCGTACCGCAAAGGTGGTTGCTGAGGGCTGCAGCCATGCAATGGAGCCGTGGCCTTCAGCTGTCAGAAAGATGATCTCAATCCCACTGAAAAGTTCACATCTGACAAAATATTCCTGCTGGGCTGTCCTGGGTACCCTTGTGCTCGTGGAAACACTGCCGGAGCAGGCAGGATGGGTGGAGGCACTTGCTGAGCTTCACTGGGAGGGTAAGGACGTGCTGTGTGGCACCACTGAGGGAAGAGATGGGAGACACTTTACAGATGGAGCCACATCAAGTTTTCCAGAAGGAGCAAATCCTTTTCCAGAAGAACCACCCTGGACTGCCCGTGGAAAAACACACTGTTTGGGTGTTTTACAGCAAGGAGCTGTGAGGAACAGGTGCAATGGGCTGCAAGGACACAAGCGCCGTATGCAGGGTAACCCTCACCCCCATCTCAGACTCCTCCTGGGGAACCCCAACTTTGAGAAAGTCACTCAAGGCTCATTCAGAGCTGAGGGGAGGAATTGCAGCCTGGAGCTGTCAGGAGGGAGATGCTCACGCAGGAGGTGTCTGCTGCCCCATCTTGATACCAGGGAGGACGGGCTGGCGACAGCAGGCACAGGCAGCAGCAGGAGATGGAGAAGCCTCAGGAGCACGGCACTGCCTGGTGCCACGTTCAGGAACCAGCCCCATGGGCACCTCATGCCCCAATTTGATTAATAAGCCCAGTCGACTTGGCTCCAGCGTAAGCCCTGCTTACAGAGCAGCCAGTATCAGCAAAGCCAAGTCTCCTCTTTCTGTGTCTCTGGCAACCAATTACTCATTGCCAGCGCGACAGCCTGTTCTTAATTTGGCAGTTAGGGGCTTGTTGAAGGAAATAATGCAGCAATGTCCTCTTAGTGGGAGTCTCAAAAACAATATTCTAAGAGACAGGAGAAAATTAATGCGAAAATGGGGTGTTTGCAAGCCCCTGTCACTGCCCATGCTTGAAGGACTCGCTATTAACACCTGGGCAGTAACGAAATCTTTCCCTAAAGATTATTTTTTTTTATATAAGGCATCAGGGATGATATTGAAGAGCATGGAAATAATCTGATTAATATGATGTCTCCTTGAAACATTTCCGAAACGTGTGAAGTGTTACTTTTACTGCAGCCTACTTTTCCATCACAAAGTGAAAAATCAAAGTGCAGAACAACACAAAACGCAGAGCTCCTTACTACATGGAATAATGAGGCCATAAAACCCAACAATAAAGTTAAATAATTTACCATAAATATCTAAAGCTCCCAAATTATTCTCTACATTAACTGCCTATGTTTAAAATGATCTTTGCATTCACCATGTCACAGATGGCAACATCAGACAAGAGAGTCCTTGACAAAATCTCGCTGTAATTATTCTTTCCACAGCTGCAGTTATTTTAATGCCTTTTCAGTTAAGCTGAAAGAGACGCACACATTTTATAAATAAGGGCTTTTAACCAGTTTGACAATGAAGCATTTGAAACGTACAGTGCAAAAAAAAAAATACCCCAACCCAACCAACCCCAACCAACCCAAAAACACAACAAAAAAACCCCAAAAACTTTCACTGCATCTTGAAACCTGGGAGAAAAACTGTGTCGACTCGGAGCAGGGAGGTGCCTGTCCTTTACACAGCAGTATTTAGCAATTAAAGCTAAAATGATGTTGATTGCAGTGGCCTGAGATAGTTGTAACTAGTGACTTTGGGAATTGCTCACACACCATCTAACAGTTTTTATTCTGGCCAGCAGCTCAGAGGAGTCCTTTCTGTATGGAGAAACTGCCCAAAGGGACAGACAGGGAGCTCAGGGATGTGCAGGGAGCTCAGGGATATGCAGGGGTGTGCAGGGAGTGCAGGGATGGGCAGGGAGCTCAGGGATGGGCAGGGAGCTCAGGGATGGACAGGGAGCTCAAGGATGGGCAGGGTGCTCAGGGACAGGCAGGGTGCTCAGGGATGGGCAGAGAGCTCAGGGACTGACTTCCAGGAGAAAAATAGAGCTTGAATGAGGTCAAGGTTGCACACTGCTCAAGCGTGAGGTGCTCAGCTGCAGTCTAAGTTGTATTGGCTTTTCTAGTTTGCTTTGGAGTTTTTCCAAAGTGCTTTAAATCCCCGTGGCAAGCCCTTCTCCTTGGGGAATGCCATAAAAGCCTCTCCTACCCCAAGGAAAGCCAGCTAGCCTGCTCCCCAGCCGTGGCTTGGCTGTGCCACGCATGCAGAGCCTGTGACCCACACACTGACGCTGCCCAAGAAACACAGGCAGACTGCCCAGGCAGAGGCTGTGTCCCTGGGGGGACAGCCCAGGTCTCCTCAAACCCAGCTTCCCCGCCCAGACACTCAAGCATCCTTCCCTGGGCACTCGGTTTACACTCCCTCTTGCCCATCATTCCTGTTTCTTTTGGCAGAGGGTCAATACCCTTGCTCAGACTGTTGCCATCTCTGCCATAGGGCCGATTCCACTTGGGAAGTCACTCTGAAAGCCCCAACATATTATGGCACCTAAAGAAAAGCAGGCTCACTTTGGACTGATCCTACATCTTGGAAAGTCCATCCGCTCAGAGGAGTTTGGGACAGATGAAAAACTCCAGACAGCTCTGAGAACTCAGGCTGGAGCATCAAAGTTTCAGTACCTGTAGGAGTTGGGATATTGCAGTGGAACACGGCGGCTGGCAGAGGTCTGCGGGACCTTCACCTCTGCTTCTGCATCCCTGGAGAACCTTCAGAACCACCTCTCCCCTAAATATACCATTCAGGAGTCCAAGTACAGGGTGGTATTTTTTTAAGCCTCTGAACTCTCTGCAGCTCTTGTGAAAAACAAAAGTTGAATCCTCTTCGAGTGAAGTTTGCTCCGCTCCCAGCAAGTTGCAGCTGCTTCTCCCTCCCTCCCCGCTGTAAGCTGTCTATCAGTTTAAAAGAAGTGTGTGAAGACACAGATAAAATTATGGTAGCTAGAAGGATATTTTCCCATTTAAGCCAAAATAAAGAGAAATGAAAGAATGGAAGAGCAGTGGGAGGCTTTTCACGGCGTAATCCCAGCGAGCTTTGATGTACAAAGAAGACATCGTGGTCTCCGATGCTTGCAGACTAGGGAAGCCTGATTAATGAAGGTTATTGTCGGGGAGGCCTGGCTTTTATGCTCAACACTGAAAGGCACCAACCCTCAAAGTATTCAGCATGATACAATAACAGATTGTGTGCAGTTAGCCTTAGAAAACAAATGTGCTCTCTCTTATATAAGATTATAGAGCATCCATCACTGCCTGGCATTAAATACCCCACCACGCCAGTGTATGTAATTAGCAATACATGAAATCTAAACATTATTTTAAAGGAGTTGGAACAACAGGGAAAAAAAAGAGGGGTGGATGTTTGTGTTTCCTTTCACTTTGAAGCCTCTTCTCCCTCTCAGCTGAGGTCCCCAGCGAAGAGCCTCCCCATCCCTGAAGCACTGGGCTGCCCTGGGAGGGCATCTCCATCCCTGCACCCTCCCAGCCACGCAGCCGGGATGCGGTGGCCTCAGCCAGCATTCCAGCACAGGGACCATTCCCTGCCAAAACCTCTCCTGATCCTCTTATTAGATTTAGACTGCGAATGAAATACAACTGTAGAGCTGAAATGGGGAAAATGGGATTTTTTATGAGACACAGTATGCACTGTGTTAATGGGCTGCTCATAAACCATGGCTTGCCTCGAAATCCTCTGCAAAATCCAAAGAGGTGCCACATCACAGATTTTTCTGTACTTATTTTATCTGCCTACAAAAGGAAACAAGAGCATCAATTCTCTCCGGGAGGAATGACACCACAGCTGTAAATCCTTGCTCTGTGCTTCACCAGCGCCAAGCTGCTGCTCCAAGCAACTCTGCAAGGGGCTGGATGGTGGCCTGCCAAGCAGAGGGTGTCGCAGTGCTGCTTGGGGAACCTGTTGGTCCCCACCTCTCCTCCTGTGCTCCCACTCAACTTCCTGGCAGCAGCCCCGGGGCAGGATGGGGCCAGGACCCTCCTGGTCCAGCTGTATAAACCCGTGAGCCCCCGGCCTCTGGAAGCATTTGGATTTGGGGGAGCAGGTAGTTGCACACCAGAAGGCAGCTCTTTGCACAAAAATACAGCTGAAAGTCTCTTTGTTCCTTCCGTGTCATTCACTGCTGCCAGTGTTCCCCAGGGCTCTGCGTTGGGTGCTGGGTGCGGGCAGCCTTTACCTCAGGGGCTGCAAAGGATAGGTGTGAGGAGAAACAGGGACCATCAGCTGGTGATGCAAAGCCCACTGAAGTCTTCCCAGGTTTTCCATGGAATTCAGTAGCATTTTCTCACTCCATCCTGCCCACCATATGCAGGATGAGAATGGATTTTCCTGAGGTGTTTTGCCTAAGGCTGCCCAGGGTCTCTCCATCTGAGAGATGGTATTTGACCTGAGGTTCCTGGATGACATGTCTTACCCTGCCTTTTGGGGTTTTTGGGGGGGGGTTGCACTATACTGTGGTATCAGCCACACAATTAAGAGCTATCTTTAAGCACTTGGATAAACAAACAAACTCCATCCTTGCAAGAGCCAAGCATGGTTTGTGGGGTCCCCGTATTCCTCAGATTTGAATCTCAGGCTGATAATTAGAAACAAAACTGAAAACAAATCACTTTAACAAATTAACATCCCATCAGGCTGTGGAACTAGCGCAAAGCTATTGTCACTTCCTATTTCAAACATGCTCGAATTAAAGGGGACTGGGTTTATTTTTGCTTTTAAAGCGAGGCAGAGAAGTCACTTGGCTGGATGGCAAGCAGCTGTCTTCAGACGGGTGTCCCGAGGGCTCTTTCTAATGCAGGCTGCCCATGAAAGCCTGGCACGGGGCAGGATAGCGATACAGGCACGTCCCTGTCTGCCAGTTTCTGATTCCCAACTGCAGAAGAGACGGGGGCAGAGTGCTGCCCAGACACCCAGCTGGGAGGCAGCAGCCTGTGACTTCTGAGGTTCCTATTAAGGTCACGCCACGTTTTTGCCTTGGATGCTCCTCCACACCAGGACTTCTGGCAAAAAGGGGCTGTAAAGCCAATGGTGTCTCCTGCAGTGAAGGGCTTGATGCCGTTACCTGTGGCTGCGATAAAGCTGAACCTGATGCTGGGGCTGCTCCTGCTGAAGAGCATCCTTGACCTGGGTGAACCTTGGTGAGTGTTCCAGTCCTTGGAAAGCTCTGGCATCCACGGCCCGACCTGTCTTGGCTCTGCTGTATCCTCGGATTGAAGCTGACCTGACAGCACCCATGGGCACTGACTTGTAGGGCAGCAGCAGCACCCTGTCCCTCCTCCAGCCCTGGCGCACCCCTGGCAGAGGCACAGCCTCTGCTGCAGCACGTGCTTGGCACCGCCTGACGCGCAGAATCCTTGGCCGTATGGCTCTGGCTGGGGAGCCAAATGATCGGGAGCTTATTATAGCCTCCTTTTTAATTAAGTGTCTCAAATAGGGATTTAATTGGGATGTAATAGCACACACTATTGTACATTAGTTAAATACCAAGGGATTATTAAGAGTATGTTTTTAAGGCTTTACAGTCCCATATTGAGTAAACAGTTGTTAAATTTCAATAAATAACTTTTTTAATCTTTGTTAAATAAGCAGCTAAACATATTTAGGATACTCCTTTTTTTTTTCCAGAACGACTCCAGTCAGAGAGTCCCAGGTTGTAATCTCAGCATTTCACTGCTGTAAGAGGGTTGTGTCTGCTCATCCCTGTCTCCTCTGCCTCAAAGACCCTGCGGCAGTGGCACCTATTTGCATCCGCCCGTTGTAGCCTTTAAAGACCCTTTAAAGCCCCTCACCATGACAATAGCCCAGAGAAGCAGGGAGTGGGCTGAGCCCTATTTTACAAGTACAAGAATTAAGGCACAGAAGAGCAAAGTCATTTGTTCAAAGCCTGGCGGGGAGCCGGTAACGGAGCCAAACAGGAGCTAAGGGAAGATCAAACAACACTTTCCTAAAAATAGACCTTTGAAATCCTGTGAAGGGAACGTGGCTCTAACAAACCGCTACGTTGGGATGGGAAATGCAATTAGTCGTGTGCTGGTTTGGGCACCGACACTGAACGTGCAAATGTCCCACAATCCCCAAAAATCTAAGAAACATTTCCACCCCTTTGCAATTTGTGCCCAGAGAATTCCAGATCGGGGTAGAGGGCTCCAGGGGACATGAGTAAATGGCCTGCCACCAAGCTGGGGTCCCTTGGCAGGCAGCTCCCACCTATGTTGTGCCAAAATGGTGCATCAGGAACAACAGTGTAGGTGCCCCCGTAACCGTGGCAAAGAGTAATTTAAGGCTTGACCTTCAGATTAAGGTTGATCTTGAGCTTCATGCTGCTCTCTGCAGCGGTGATGTTCTTCCATTGAATGATCAGCATGGCCTGAGGAGTTGCTGGGTGAGCTGTTGCTATGCCCACGGCAGAGTGTGAGTGCCCGGGTGTTTGGAGGAGAGGAGGTAAAGCGGAGGCACCTCTGAGCACAGCCCTCCTGCAGCAGGGGGAGCAGGAGCTGCTGTGGCCAGAGACCTTAGCTGGTGCTAGACAGGGGACCAGCAGTAAGGGCAGGGACACGTCCAGGACGATGGGCAGGGGAGCAATGGTATGGTCAGGGATGTGTCTGGAGTGATGGGCAGGGATTTGTCCGGGATGATGGGCAGGGGAGCAATGGTATGGGCAGGGATGTGTCCAAGATGATGGGCCGGGACCATCCAGGATGATGAGGGACACATCGAGGACACTTTAGCACTAGCAACCGGCGCCAGGAGACTGGAGCACAGGAGCAGGCAGTGCAGGGATGTGCAGAGTGCTCACAGACCCATGTCAGCTGGCCCTGGTAGGGAGATTGAAAAGTCTCTAAAATCTGTTCCCTGCTCCTCACCTCCTTGGTGCTCTCCAGAGCTTCACCTTCCCTTTGCCCTCCCCTAAAGGAATCTGGAGGGGAGTGCTTGCCCCTTCCTGATGTCACTCCCATTACTCTGTCCTGTTGAACAGGTAACACTAATGAAGAAGCCGAGAAATCGGGAATCTTCAACCAAGCACACTGTAAAATTAATGAGAAGCTACTGAAGGCCATAAATAATCCGTGCTCCCCATTAGAGATAGTTAGCACCATTAAAGCAATACAGAGAAAAGCCGCCCAGGCACCACCAGCCATTCTCCCTTTGAAATCCATCACTATCCTGTCGTTTTTTGTCAGCTGAAATCCAAGGATGGTTAACCCCTTAACATCCAATCCAGGCCATTTAGAAATAATGATTGTAATTATAAATCAAAAGTGATGGCTTAACTGGTTGCAAAAAATGTGTATATATATTAAAAAAAACCCAAACAAAATAGCATGGCCACAAAGGAAAAATCATTAACTCCCTGGTGGGTTTACAAGTAATTTGCTAGCAATAAAAATGCAAAACCACATTTTGGTGTGTAATGATTATAAATAATCCTTGGACAAGAATTCCTTCCAGGACTCACGAGTCCAGTCCCTTAATGGCAAGTTTTATTACTCTGGTTTCTCTGTGTTTTCTTTCAAAATGCTGCTGTCATAACCATTTAGGAATTACAGTCCTGTTGGCGTAAACATTCATAATTCATATGGAAATAGGGTTCCCCACAAACCTGAAGTGCAGTCATGTAACCACATGGAATGACCTTAATAACGTCATCAGAGAAGGTTGGATGCTTGGGCCAGGGCTAAGTAGAGATGTTGGGGGAAAAACTCCCAGGTAGAGTCATCTGAGCGGAGCTGGGTGCAGCCTGCGTGGCACGCTCGGTGTTGTCACCCAGCCCAGTGGCACCTTGTGGGATCTTTAGGAAACAAGGAACATATTGAGTGTTGAAAGGGTTGTCAGGCATTGGAACAGGCTGCCCAGGGAGGGTGTTGGGTCACTGACCTTGGGTGTGTTTAAAAGATGAGGTGCTCAGGGAAGTGGGTTAGTAGAGGACGGGAATGGTTGGACTTGATGATCTCAAAGGTCTTTTCCAGCCTGGTGATTCTGTGATTCTGTTTTGTTTCCACGTGCTGGCAATAGGCAAAAATCCCACCAACCAGCTGCTGAGCAAGTCTGTGTGTGCAATTTTATCCTAAAATAGGAGAAAGCACAGCTTGCCCACGATTTAAACTGTACTCATTCCTTCCCTCCACACCAGAGGGTGACAAGTGGAGTTGAGCATCCGAAATGAAGGTAGCATGGGGCGGGGGGGGGGGGGGGAGGATGCAATGTGAGGGGACCGAGGGTATTATCAGGCAGGATGAGGTGTCAGGTCACATCTGCCAAGGTCACACCCTGAACACAGACTGTGGGGTTTTCTCACACGTGTGGTGGGGCAGTTGCTTCACTCAAAGTGTCTGGGGGAGGAAAGCTTGGAGTAAGAGAGGGAGAAGGAAAGAGAGGGAAAGTTAATTAGGTTAGAATTGCCTCCAAAAAGTACTAAACCTAAATGCGAATTCATAATGGGAAGATAAGGATATGCAAATCAGGCTGGGTTTCAGATTTTAGTATGCCATTGCTCTCCCTCTAATTGGAAGAAACGGATCCAGCAAATGAAATTGCCACTTCTTAACATATAAAGTCACAGTGCAGACAAGAAAATATTTCATGTTTTTCCTCAAATAATCACTGCTGCGTTAATGTATAAGAAAATTAAGCACATATGGATATAACTATCATTTTACTTCTCAGTTTATAAATAGATGGGCACGTGTGCAGTCAGTCTTGCCTAGGGAAACCCATTGCTGGGCTTGATGGTGGGTGCCAGAAGAGCAGAGGATCTTTTCCATTGAATGCTTTCGTTTATAACTTTAATCTTAAGTGAAGTTGATAATCTGTGCAAAGACAAGCTCTACCTTTTAAAAACTGCTGTTGGCTTCATCTAGGATCTTGCAACGCAGTTTCTGGATAACCCCTTCCCCAGGATGTAGATAAATAGGAAAAGAAACAGAAAATCGTGTTTCCATTGAAGTATTATGAGCCAAGCCTAGGTATCAGCCTGAAGCTACACATCCAAGGACCTGCTCTGAATTTCTTCTAAGCAAAGATGACAAAACCTCATCTTGCAGAAATAAAAATTCCTCAGAAGAGAAGTGCGTAAAATGAGGAAGAAAATGGTTTTCTTTCCCTATAAAGGGAAAACAGATCCTTAAGACTTTTATAGACTAGAAATTTAAACCAAGAACCTCCTTTTTACTGGTCCCTGTTTCAGCTTAAAGTGGTTATAGTGTTACTGCCAAAAAAATTGAGCTGTGATGTCACCTCGAGCAGCAGGAGATGCAGGGCTCTGTGGTGAAGCTCCTGGTTCTGCAAAACTGGTGTCCAGAGGAGAGGGACAAGGATCCAGAGGATTTTCCTGCTGCTTCCCCTCTCCCCATCTCTCATCCCGGGGATGTTCTGCCAAAAGAGGAGTCTGCCCTTGGGCTTGCAAACCCAAAGCGCTCTGAGCTGCTGAGTGTAGGAAGCAAGACGCCAGCCCATCAGCCTGCTTCAGCACCTCAGGAACTCCATGGTGCTTTGTCTCCAGACCTCCAGCCTCCAGAGAAGTTTTCTAATTCTTGATGAATGGTTCAAATGAGGAAAATCCCGTCTCAGTGCCAGACAGTCAAAAACTGAAAGTCATTAAGGGAAAAATCCTGCAGCAGAAAGTACTGAGCATGTGGAGCTCGCATCACACTCAGCGCTTCTGCCATCGTAAGCCCACAAAACAAATTGGATTTTGAATGAAGCACATGGAACTGTGACCTATGCGTAAAACTGAGCTTGACCTCAAAATGTAATGACATTTTGTCTCCGATTCTTCTGCTAATTACAAATGCTGAATTCAGAATATTCACATCTGAGAAGGATTCGCTGCTTGATTCTTTAAGAAATCTTAACGGCAGCAGGATGCCACCAAGTTTCTCTCTCAGTGTTTGGACAGTGTTTGCTCAAATTCCCAGACCCATTGCTAGAGGCAGTTCTCTGCCCAGCTCAAACTGAGCAGACTCCAGCAGCAGACACCCAAAAAAGCATGGGGAGACTCTGGACCCAGGCTCTTTTTCCCCATCTAGACTATCTAATAACTTGAAGCTGGGGAATTTTGATTCCTCTTGCTTCCTGCCATGGTTAATTCTCGAGATAATCCTTTCCTGATTCACAGAGGGCAGCCAAACGATCTTCCATTTACTCAGGTCCTTGAACTGGACAGGACCAAGGTGCCACATAAGCGATGGGGAATTTCATCGCCCTTCACTGGGGTGAGCCCACCTCCTCTGGGCACAGGGCGCAGCACAGCAACAGATCTCCACCAGATCCCAAATGAGATTAAGAACAATTTCAGCAGCCTATAAGGCAAAGCAGAGCTGGAGACCAGGGCAAAAGTGACCTGAAGCATGATTTGCAGTGAATGTCTTCTTCTCTCATAAATAGGAGAGACACTGTGGGATGATTATCCACCTAGATTTATCTCTGCAGCTCTGTGTGTATCCTTCTGTGCTTAAAAATGTCTCACTGCCCTTTGCATTATTGCATTGCCCTTTACATTCATACCACATAAACCTCTCAAGTACCGTAAAACTTACAAGGTGTAATATAATGTCATGATTTTCTTTTACACACCATAAACAAAAGTCTCTGAAAAAGGAGCACAGAAAGGGAGACATTATTTGGCCTGACAACGACACAGGAGGAAAATATATATACAAGTACACATACATACACTCTTAGACACTTAAAATCACGAGCTGGATTGATTATCTGGCGTTGATGGATTGCTTTAATGTATTACATAGATAAGGAAATTGATTATTCAATAAATCACTGTCTGCACTAAGAATCCAGTGTTAAAAAAGGAAGAAAAAATATTATAAATCTGTCTTGCATGGGCAAAGAGAGAGCTTACACTTTTAAGGTTAATCATGGTGCACCTTTTGCTGCACATCCAGTGAAGGAACAAAACCCTGGAGTTCTGCAGTGCCAAGTGACTGGTTCCCCCTCCCAAAGCTCTCGAGGAACTGAACCTTCCTCGCCTGGTGGCCAGGCCACAGGCAGGGCGATGGGCAGAGCACCCCTATGCCAGCCCTCACACCCTCAGCTCTGATGCTGCTCATGGCACAGCAGCAGCCAGGTGGGGGAGCCGCAGAAAATCACCGGAGAGGAAGAAATTGCCCCAAACTGCTGCGTCAGACAGGAGGCTGAGCAGAGGCTCAGATTCACAGCCTGCTGAGGGGTGGCTCAGAGCTCAGGAACGGGGAATGCCTGCTCCATCGGTGTACGGATGGGAGGAACCTGCCCTGCACCACCAGCATCAGCAGGCACCCAAGCCACGAGCTGCAGCATCTGGGGTGGGAGCAGGGCAGAGGGAGCAAAGGCATCACAAGAATCAGAGCAACAAGGGGAGATTAGAAGAAAATCTCAATGAAAGATGGAATATCTCAGAGAAGCCACCCACCTCTGTGTCCCTCTGGAGCTCTGGCCAGCAAGTTTTCTGGCCCTGGTTTTGGCAGGTCTGTCTCATGTTTCTTTCTCTACAGCGAGTTTACTTCTGCTTCCCCAGGAAAGGAGCAGGAGCTTGGTAAAGTCAGAGGCTTTGGAAAAACTCAGGCAAAGTGTGTCATTGAAATGCCTTATAGCAGTATTAATAAATAACAGCACAAGCTAAGCTAACAGACATGCTTTACAAAGGAAATACCTAATGGCTGCATGCTTTCTCTGGGGAAAAAAAGCGTTTGAAACGCTCTGTGATAAACTCCCTGCAACAGGAATCTGGAGGAGACAATACAAATATTCCCATATCATATCATGTTATGACTATGGTATCACCAAGCTGAGTTATTCCTAAAAAGTCTCCAGGTCGCAGCCCGGTGCCATCATGTTCCTGTGACTCTCAACACAGAGAACAGAGCAAGTGCTCCAAGTCATGCGTTGGCAGTGACTGAAGCTGCTGCAAGATGTTATTTGCCCAGTGTCCTACAGGTCTGACGCTGCCCCAGGAGAAAATGCACCAACTCTTGGAAACCACCTTCTTGCCCAAGAAACTCTGTAAAGTCGAAGGCAAAGGCAGCGATGAGAAGGTACCTGATGCTCTGCTCTTTGAGGATAGTTCCTCTTTCCTTCTCCAACATGGAGCATCCAGACCCTGTCACTGCCCATGCTGTGGTTAGATGTTACCCAGACAGCAGCAATCCTGTGACACTGTCAGAACACTTTCCATGTATATAAAAACCTAAATGGTTGTAGAAAGTCGAAAGCAACAGTCTTGATCTGCTCTAATTCTTACTAGAAAATATATACCAGCCACCCTTGTGCAGAATATGAGAGATTAATAATTCTCCTCTGGTAAGGCATGAATCAGAGCCATTCAGACTGAGCAGCACCTGTTTGGCTTAAAGAAAACCTTTATTTATACGGCAATCAGAACAGCCAGCTCTTTTTCAAACTCCCAGGCACGGCGGCGATGCAGACACACACATTATTCTTCACTGATGACTTAAAGGCCAACTTGCCAGTGGAGCAGCTCCCTTCAGGCAGGCACCGTGTCACTAAAGCTGGAGGGGCTGGGGTGGTGTGTGAAGCTCCCAAAGCAACTCCCGGGTCCATCCTTTGTGTGAAAATCCACTCTCAGATCCTCTGCTGAGCACGAGCCTGGCTGTTCCAACCATAACAAAACCAACCCTGTTTCTAACATACAACTTCTGCCATAGCTAGGGAAAAACTCCCTCAGCCCAGGCAGGTGCAGTGTCTCAAGGGGCAGGGGGGCATTTAAAATTGCTGCTGTGACTTAACTTCTGAGAGCCTTGAATTCACCGCAAAGCTCACCAACAAGTCTAACACTTCAGCCCCAACAGACAGCCATAACTCAGCTAAATTTGTGGGTTACACCAGCTTTTATTTACTGTTTCATCCCAGGAGATAAGGAGGAGATGACAGCCATCTCTCCACCGAAGTGGGGGGGAGGCCGCCCACGGTATCGCTGGTTCTCACTTCCACATCTCGTATCGCGCCTGCGTGTTGCAGCCCCCGCTGGGTTATTTTCAGGCCAGTTTACGTTCCCCTTCACCTGGGTACTGGGGAGTTCAAGGAGCTGGTCTGTTCACCTCTAAGCCCCCAGTTTGAACAAAGGACTCGCTGTAGCAATCAAATGTCATTACAGGCTAATGAGTATCCAGTGGCCTACGTAAAAGCAGTCAATGGCCTCTTCCCATTCCTTATTGGACACCTGAACTACCGCTACAACCTGAGCTGCTGCAGCGAGGCTAATGAATGCTCCTGAAGCTCCTGCTTGCAGATGTCAAGGATGGAAGGCTAATTTCAATCAATCAGGCTCAAAAGCCTTTGTAATGGGCTTGATGGAGGCAGGGAGGCTGGCAGGGAGGCTGGCAGGACAGCTCCATGTGCTCCTGCTGCACGATGCCCAAGTGAGCCCTCCTGTACCAAAGTCACACTCTGGCTCAGGTAGCTGACAAAATGTGTTGCAGCATCCTTCAGGATGCTTGGGGGGGGGGGTGGGGGGGCTTTGCCTGCAAATCCAAGGGGTGCAGGCAGGAACAAATCACAGCAGAAAACCACAGCCCCATTCCCCAAAACTCCTCTGCCCCGATCTTTAGTTTATCATCGTCACACAGCACCCTGTCCCTTGCTGGAATGACTTTTCAGGTAGTTACTGTGCAGTGTTTCTCCTCCTGATGCTAGATGGCATCCAACGCAGAAGCCAGAAATCTTGTATTTCCTATTTCCTCCTCTTTTCCTTTTGCACTACTAAGGATTGTGGCAGGCTTATCCCACCACTCCCACAGCATCCTCTTCCTCTCCTTATTTGAAACTCTGTGATCACCAAGGGAACCCCCTCATCCTGTGCTTGTGCCTCCTTACCTGAGGCGACACAGAGCACTGCTCTGCCCTGATCAGGCTGTCCATCCGCTTCCCAAGATCCCTCTGTCTCCCTCCTTTCCTGCATTCCCAGCACCACAGGCTCCCTGCCAGCACAGTACTGACCAGCCATGCACAGCGACAGAAAACAAGCCTCATAAAGTGAAATAACTGGTGGGTCCTCCTGTATCAGCCAGGGTGGGCAGAAACTGTCCCAGGTGAATTAGCACAGCCCAGCTTGCTGCTTAAAACCTGAAAGTATTGAGGTGTTTATTATTCCCCCAAACTGGGAGCATCAAACGAGCTGTATGGTGACAGCAGGAGAAGGGTGACCTGCCAGAAGGCTGTACTCTGCAGTGTGGCCCTCGGACATCGTGCAGCTGTAGCAGGACCTTCTACAGCCCGAGACCTTGGGTGATGGAGAGGTGTGTGCCCAGACAAGAGCACCCAGGGCTGATGACTCAACCCCCTCCCTGGGCAGCCTGTTCCACATCCCCTCAACTCTTTCAGTGAAGAACTTTTTCCTAATGTCTGCCCTGGCACAGCTTGAGTCCACTCCCCCTTGTCCTGTCACGTGTCACCAGGCTGAAGAGCTCAACCCCCACCTCTCTGCACCCTCCTGTCAGGTCAGTGTAGGTGGTGATAAGGTCTCCCCTCAGCCTCCTCTTCTCCAGGCTGAACACCCCCAGCTCCCTCAGCCGCTCCTTATAGGATTTGCCCTCCATGGACAATGGACAATGTCTCACAGCAGGTTTAAAGCACACGGAGGCCTGATGCTGCTGAACCCTCAGGTAACACTCGCCGTGTCGAGTGTCTCGTAGCACAAACCTGAGGAATGAAGTTGTAATGCCAGAGGAAGGTTCCCCCCACAGCAAGGGGGGATGGCAGGAGGCGAGAGCTGAAGGGGTTAAAACAGAGGCAGCCACAAAGAAAAGCTGCGCTGGAGCGAAGACAAAGCAGCTTCCCACCTGCTTTAAGAGCTCTTGCTTGTGGTAAGAACCTGCATCTGGTTTAGACTTTATTATGAGTAATAAATACCAGCACATTATCCCTGTTTTTACTGTTAACGAACAGAAGTAATGTGTGAAGCTCCATAACAGCTGAATCCCCTCTACATCAGCCCAAATCGAGACAATCCCTGCCTGGAACAACAAGCTTGAGTCTCCACGGGGCACAGAAGCCGGGAGTATTCACTGATGGGGTGTCAGGATCCCCCCCCCACCCTGCAGTCACTGCAAACATCCAACGTCTGCAGTCGCAGCGACTTCGACTCTCATGCCTTTAAGACAATCAGCGCTCCTCCTTTCCATCCCTTCCCTTTGGCAGCATCGCTGTAGTGCAGGTTTTATCCTCATGCTCAGCCCTCAGCCTCTCTCCCCCCTCCCTCCCCCCCCTTCGCCCATCGAGTTCTGGTGCTTTCAACTCCTTATCTGCCTTACCCAGAGACTTTCCACCAGCCTGTCTTCTAAGTGTGGGAAGGGAAAAAAACCCACCCCAGTCTAGACAGCATCACATGAAACCCCTAGCCAAAATGAGGGGAAGGAGATTGCACGGCATAACCAGGGGGAGAAACGCAATACGCTGGATTATGAGGCTTAATGCTTGCTACAAACCGAGCGTGCAGCGCCGGGTTTTGTGTGATATTGTGTCTCTGAAGCTATTCTGGCAGAGCTACTCCATGGAAATGCTTGGAAATCAGGGATGATAGCTAATGTAAGAGAACCGGAGGAGGAGGAGGAGGAGGAGGAGGGTGGCCTGGTGCAGGCGGCAGCAAGCCGGGGAGGCACAGTGCCCTCTGCTGAGCTGCCAGCCCTGGGCTGCTCTGGCATCGTACCCACCGCAGGGGAGGGAAGGAGAAACCCTGCTGCATTTAGGATTGCTAATTCAGTGCCAGTGCTGAGCTGCACCAAAGGAGCACTTCATTTACCAGGACAAGGGACACCCAACTTCGCTGGAGATGGAATTACTTTCAGCATCGTTCTGCACACAACTTTATGGGAACCTTTTCATAATATCAACCTTCCATTTAGTCCCAGCAATAAAAACATCCAGAGATGGAGAGAGATGAAGTTTGAAGGTGGATTTGCAGCTGCTGGTGATAAACCCAGACGTGGCAGCGCAGCATGAGCAGGCAGCTTTCCTTGCGCAGGCGTGTTTCCCCCCACACCCCCCTGGAGCCAGGCGCAAGGCAGAGCAGCCAACCCCCTCCCCATACCCAGAGACCACGCAAGACTCCCTCTACACCCAAGTTCTGCATAAATCTCTGTATCAATTCAACCCATGGGGACGTGGAATTGCTGGTGCACGCGGCCAGGGGGATGTGCCTGCCCTGAGGAAGCAGCCCAGCACTAAGTAGGTCTGTTTATTTTGGTGCTACACTTGCCCCCCGTGATGAATGAGGGTCTTTTTTTTTTCCCCTCCCAGTCTGTGGTTTGATCTTTATTTCCTGTATGAAGTTCTCAAGAGGATGCCAAGACCAAATAATTAGACTATTCTGCGATAAAGAGGTAACATTGTTATTCAAATGCATTCAGAATTAATTTACCACCAAACAATTTACGCTGCCACCCTCCTATCCTGCTGAAAATCACTGGAATACGTTATCTGACACACAAAACATCTTGTGACCTGAAATAACTTTATCAACCATTAAATGCCTGAGCAGCGGGTGTGTGGCCGTGGAAATACCCACAGAAATACAAGAGAGAAGCCACGAAGGCAACAGAGTAATTTAAAACCAGGAAAAACCAAACCAAACCTATAAAGCCCTTAACTCACAACAGGGAACATGCAGAAACCAGAATCCTGGAGCAGCCTGTCAGCGTGCTGGGCCCCGGGAGGTTTGGCGGGGTCACTTGGTCTGGGGAAGCCCAGCTCTGCTTTCTGCGTGCTGCTTCTCCCATCCGGGGAGCGAACGGCATGGGGGTGGGTGGTTGGGCTGCCCGCCGGTGATGTTCCCCCAGTGAAGGTTTCTGAGCCCACGGGCTGGTCTCAGGTGCTGTGAGGCTGCGTCTCTGAAGCTATTTGTTTCGGGGAGGGGGAAGTGCATCGATCTTGGTTCAATCTCTGCCGGCTCCTCCAACCCCACCATATTTCATCACCTCACTGGTCACGCAGAGACATTGCTCAGTGTTTGGCACTTGGTGACACCCCCCCCCCAGACCCTGGGCGGGGGCTCAGGCCGGCTCAGCTCTGCTACTGCATCCTCACCGGCCAGTAGCGCCCAGCATCCACTGCCCGGCGTGCACAGCCAAGGCGGTGGCTGCTGGGGGCTCGGACGGCCCGGGTGAGGCTGTGGCAGAGGGTGAACACACTGCAATCATGTAAAAAGGGTAAAACATTGAGTCCCAGCCAGCACACATGCCGTTTTTGGGGTGAGAGACTCCCCCATCCATGGGTGCAGGTAGAGCTCCAGCCCCTCTCATACCCCAGTGCCATCGCATGCAGGAGCAGGGCTGGACCATCCTGCCACCCCCTCCCTGAAGGACACCCGCCAAATCCATCACCACCCATGAGCTGAACTGAAAAACACCCGACCCATCTTTCCTAGAATCACCTCTGCAGCACCCCCATACCCCAGCTCCCAGGCCTGTGGGTGCTGCCTTTTCCAGCCTGGGAAAGCCTGGGTTTGCCTTTATTTTTAAAAATGAATCTTCATTTGCAGAGTGTGGGAAGGTGATTTCAAAATAAAATTCCAGACAGGCATAATAAGCCTCAGAAAAGCCACTCATACAGAGGAGGAGAATTACCCACAGCATTTGTTTTCTATGTATTTATATAAAATAATCAATGGTTATTTTTTTTTCCACACAGATTCCAATCCCATTTGATTGTCTTTCCCCTATTACTGGCAAATCATACAAACAATCGATGCCCTGACCCCTTCTCTATGCAAACACAGCTTAGAAAGAGACTACAAGAAATCAAAGCCGATAAATTCCTCCATGCAGGACTGTTTGTTTAAAAGCTTAACCAGAGCCCACAGTGACTTTGGTGACACGAGAATGGGACTTTCAAACATGTTCGAGGTATAATTACTGCCACTAATATCAGCAGGACTGTAACCTTGGTAAAACAGAGCAAGAACCCAGGGGTGAAGGTGATTTCTTTTAGAATGCAGAAAGCAAAATGAAATCCCCCTCCTTCCCTGGGCACTGCGTACTTCTCCTGCAGAGGAAGGGCAAGGGGAACATGCCGCCGGTGTTGGGGGACCCGAGTGCTGGGTGTGCTGTGGGGACCCTGCCTGTCACCTTGCCTGCGTGGCAGGAGCCACATCGCTCCTTGCAGTAGCCGGGGTGGCCAAGGGAAGCGATGGGCTGTGTGGCTTTCGTGTCACCTCCTCAGCAGCCCTTGAATCCAAGCAAAACCACTAATCAACAAATGCAAGTGCTGTAAATGGATTGATGGCTCCAGCGGTCTGATTTTATACAATTACTTATTAATCTCAAAGCATTGGCACCCACCCCATCTGCATGTCTGTCTCACTCCCGCATCATCCATCACAGTAATCACTCAGAGTCATTTCTGGTGGGGCTTCAAAAGATCGAAAGGGGTCTGACACGAAACGCTGGTCCTTCACGTGCCACACCGATTCCAGTCATCCCACCTTGCTTTGTTCAGGCTGGGGCCATTGGGCTCTACAAAACAGCATCAAGCCCTTTCCTGTCACTTTGAAAGGGTGCTACTCCTGCCTTTTAATCCAAGAGAAAGGTTAGATAAATAACCTATCCACGGCAGCTTAATCATCACGCTCTCTCTGCTTTTACTATACGAGGGGCATGATATTGCAAATAGTCAGCTGCTCAGTGCAGCAGTTAATAACAGGTATAATCTCACTGATCTCATCCGCAGTCAGGGCTGGCAGCATCACATACTCCACTCAGTCACAGTGGTGTAAACACAGAGTAACTCCGCTCACGCCGTTAACAGTTCCCTGGCTTTGCAAGCAGAATAACTCGGAGCTAAATTGAGCACCTTGAGCATGCAGCAGATCTAGATGGGGGGTTTCTGATACAGCATTTTCAAATATTTAACAGATTGTGTAATAATTGAACAGCTGTTGGATAAGCTTCAGATACAAACTCCTCCTTAATAATAAAAAATAAATATAAAATCCAGCAATGAGGCATGGATTTTCTTTGTACATGTATATGTATAGATTATGTTTAGATGTGGAGATTAAATATTTATATTTTACTCGGGAGAGAAAGAGTGCTCTTGGCTTTTTCTTCCCCTCCTTAGACATCTCTCCCTGTATTTATTTTAATAGTCAGCTTTATAGGAAAGCAAGAAAGCTTTGAAAAGTTACCTGTTTTCTCTCTGGTTTGATATTCAGTTCTAAAACAATACTTATTTAAGTGTTTTCCACTTCTTGGCATAACCTAATAATTAAAAGAATTACTTGAAAGCCAGGGCAGCTTGGCACGAATTAATGCAGGGGGGAAAAAGCTGCAATTTTCCAACGGGCTGGGAAAAAAAAAAGAGGTCAAAATTCTGCCAGTTTTAGCTGAGAGCCAAGGTAAACACAGATCTCCCTGTAGCCCCCTTTAAAGCTCTTTTTTGTTTTCCCCCTGATCTTTAAGTTTCGTGTTTGCCTGATGAAGAGAAAGGCTAAACGAGGTCCTGAATGTTGGGGTGTTTCTCAGCGATTAAAGCAAGGCCGCTCCTGCGTTCGGCACGGCGGCGGCGCTGGCGATGCGCAGCGCTGCTCCCGCAGCGGGCAGCCCTGCCTTGCTGCCTGCATCTCACCTCCCTGCCTTCGCACCCCCCCGTACTCCTGAGCNCCCCTGGGGGGGGGGGGGGGAGGGGGGGGGAGCAGGGGGAGCTCCAGGAGAAGGGGAGCAGAGCTGCAGCAAAACCCCGGTTGATTTTGGTGCAGGGCTGCAGCAGTTCCTGGGGTGGAAGCTCCTTTTGTGCAATTGCTTCGATCTCTGTCTAGAACATCCATTTTCAGGGCAACTGAGGCACCTGGGCATGAGGCTAAACATCTTCACAGAGCCACAGGGATACTCCTGGGCCGGGATGTCTCCCACAAGCCGTGCTGGCATTCCCGGAGGTCTCGGCACCCCTCACCCTAGCGACTTTCAGGCCATTCCCCCCCGCAAGCATCTGCCTGTGCAGCAGCATCCCCTTGCACGCTGCCTCCGGAGCGGCAGCCTGCCAGCACGCCGGGGTCTGGCCACCAAAGCATCCAGGCCCGCTGGTGCCAAGCCAAAAGCAGGACAAGCTGCAAGCCCAGGGCTCCCAGCCGTGACGGGACTCCCCAGGGCACACGGATGGGGATCCGTGCCCTCGGAGCCGTCGGGAAGAGAAACGCCGCTGCGGCACTTGGTGGGGACAAGGCTGGTGATAGATGGGGCTGGAGGGGGGGCGACTCTGCCACGCCACAGCGGGACACCTCCTCCCTGCTCGCCTGGTGGGACTGGCAAAGCCCAGCGTGCCCCGTCAGCAGCGACGGGAGCTTTCCTGGGAGTGGGTTTCTGTTGCACGAAACATTTCCAGCTGTTACAGGCTCTGGCTGAGCATACCAAGCAGCTTGGCTCAAGTAAAAGTTCAGCAGCTGCCAGGGCCCAGGCCCCTGAGGCAGGTCCCTTAACCTTTTCCAACATCTCCGGCGCTACAAAATGCACAAGACCATGTCTGCCTGGAATGCCTTGTTCATGGAAGTCCAGGGGAGAGCAAGATGTTTTACCCCGCAGGATTCAAGTCCTTGTCCATGAGATGATCCGGGGCCGTGCAGTCATTCAAAGCCGTGCTGGAGGTGACAGTGTTTCCCTTCAGAGAGTGGCTGTCTCTCAGGACTAGCATTTTTCTCTTACTGGCTTTCACACTGCTGCTTTGCGGTTGTGCTGGGATAAATAAGACCCATTTTTTCCCACTTTAAAATATTCACAAACATTCCGTTTTCACTAGTTTCCCTGGGTTATAATTTGTTCTGTGAAAAGACAGGTAAACCTGTCCTTATAATTTTTACTGGGCAGACAGCAAATCCCTGGGAATGTGTGTATCGATGGCAAAGTACATGGGATGTAACAAGAAATCAGCGCTGCTCTTTACATGACACGCTTTAAACAAGTATCTTGTTTAATTAGAAAAAGAAAGATCGTTGACTCTTTCCCAAGCTGTTATCTGTGCAATTACTTTATGTAACATTATTAAAAATTAATTTTCCCCAGAACCTCAGCGATTCAATGAAACACGCCTGGCCCTCAGCAGCGGCTGCGGCATAGCCAGCCCACTGGCATCCTCCAGGCAGCGGGGCTCAGTGCCACGGGCCCCCCCAGACTGCCTGTCCCTTGTGCTGGGCACCTCTGGCCTGGGATCAAAGCACCTCTGCCCAGCACCCCGACTGCAGCAGGCTCAACACTTCTCCTCGCAGCGGCACAGCACCTCTCCTTGCACTGCACAGCACCTCTCCTCAAACCCGGCACTGCAGCCCTCCTTGCACCAGGCTCAGCATCCCCCCCTCTCCGGGGGCTGAGCATCCCCTTCTCCACGGATGTAGATGCCCTCCTCACACCGGGCAGTGCAGTTCTTCTCGGAGCAGGGACAGCATCCCCCCTCTCCGGGAGCAGAGCATCCCCGCTCTCCGGGGGCAGAGCATCCCCCTTCTCCGGGGGCAAAGCATCCTTCTTCCCCGGGGGCAGAACATCTCTCCTCTCCCCTTTGCTCCGTGCCCAGCAGCCCCACTGCACCGCGCCCAGGGCGGCTGCTCGCACCGAGAGCGTTACCCCCCTTTGGCAGCGGCACGGCACCCCTCCATGCCGGGACACAGCCCCCCAAGCACCGCGCCCGTCCGCGCTCCGCGCCCGCCGGCAGCCTCCAGCCCGGCACCGGGCAGCGCGTCCCCCGCCCCGGCACCGTTCCCCGAACTTCGCCCCGTCGCTCCCGGCCCGTCCCCGCGGGGAGAGGCGGCCTTACCTATCCGGATGACATGCGGCATCCCGTGCGAGCACTGGCCCCAGAAGCCGCCGACCAGGAGCGCTGCCCAGTATTCCCAGAGCACGCCGCGGAGAGCCGGCCAGAGATGGGGCATCGTTGGGCAGGGCGCGGGCCGGCGCGGCCCTACGGCCCCAGGGGCAGCGGGCGAGCGGGCGGCTGCTGCCCGGGGCTCAGGCGGNCGGCAGCCCCGGGGTTGGGGGGGTCCTCTGCCCCCGACGGCCCCCTTTCCCTCAGATCCCGGCGTGTCCGGCAGCCCCGGGGTTGGGGGGGTCCTCTGCCCCCGACGGCCCCCTTTCCCTCAGATCCCGGCGTGTCCGGCAGCCCCGGGGTTGGGGGGGTCCTCTGCCCCCGACGGCCCCCTTTCCCTCAGATCCCGGCGTGTCCGGCAGCCCCGGGGTTGGGGGGGTCCTCTGCCCCCGACGGCCCCCTTTCCCTCAGATCCCGGCGTGTCCGGCAGCCCCGGGGTTGGGGGGGTCCTCTGCCCCCGACGGCCCCCTTTCCCTCAGATCCCGGCGTGTCCGGCAGCCCCGGGGTTGGGGGGGTCCTCTGCCCCCGACGGCCCCCTTTCCCTCAGATCCCGGCGTGTCCGGCAGCCCCGGGGTTGGGGGGGTCCTCTGCCCCCGACGGCCCCCTTTCCCTCAGATCCCGGCGTGTCCGGCAGCCCCGGGGTTGGGGGGGTCCTCTGCCCCCGACGGCCCCCTTTCCCTCAGATCCCGGCGTGTCCGGTATCCCCGGAGCCCCCGCTGTGCCCGGAGGCCCCGATGTCCCGAATGTCCCCGGGCGTTCTGCGGTTCCCCTCTGCCCCCCCGTGTCCCCGGGCCCGGCGGGGCAGCATCGCTCGGGCCGGGGCCGGGCCGTGC
>VZTU01034131.1:41973-156025 GCA_013400835.1 Zapornia atra | reverse complement strand
AAAATTTGGTATGCTCCTTGGCTTTCTGATAAATTCTCATGTGATTTATTTTTTGACCTGTCGGCTTTGAAGCCTGGTCCATTGTGTTGAAGCTGGGAAGGGTATCTCCTTTTGTCTCCTGTATCAGTACACCAACTGGCTGAGCAGAAGGTTGGTCACCTGCCAACCCGTGGGTGCACAGGGCACTTTACTACCCACATGTCTAATTACCCATGCAAAGATTTGGAATGACTTGTTAATACCTTTTTTTTTCCTCCCCCCTCTATGCATGCAAAGGGCAAGGAAAGAGCATGTTATTTTGAATGCCTGTTAAAATCGGACTTCAGTGGAATTATACTGGGAATTAATTTGACCAGCTGCAGCCGGTGTTTCTTCCCAATCCCCTTGCAGACTCGGGCCTGGTTCCAATTCACAGCACATCTCTCCATTGCTCCAGCACATTTAGAGAAAGTTTAAATGTTGGGTGGGAGAAGCTGTGGCTGGATCTGGCCGTTCCTATTCAGAACAAAATAGGGCAGGACAAAGCATCGCTCCAGAGAGCTGATGTGCCAGGGAGAAGGAGGTTCCTGCTGTATCACATCTGTCCAGCACTGGTGGGAATTGGCTGTGGGTGAGATGCTGTGCAAAGATGAGGTGTGTTTAAATGTGGGGGCAAAATATGTGCCTGGGTGGGGGGGAAATGTCTTGACTCTGAGCTCCCGTGTGGCCTCACCTTTGGGAAGGGTATATGGCAGCAGTGGCTGGGACACTTGTGGGCAAGGAGACTTGTGGGGCTGGGGCGATCCGTGTATGCACCTGCACATCCGAACTCTGCATCATTATCTGCCCCCCTCTCTAAGCATTTCCATACAGTTTCTGCAGAAACCCCCAGGTTTTCTAACACTCTTAGAACACGCTTTCCCCACTATCCTGTCTGGATACTGAATTCATAACTCCTGAGAGCATGTGGGGCCCTGATGTGGGGCAGGGGGCTTGGCAGGAGCTGGGGGTAGGCAGCAGCACCAGTGAGAAACCACTCACAAATACCCCTGCCCAGTTCTTCAAAGCTATTGGCACTGTGCTTAGGTGATGTGAGGCTCCCTTTCAAACCAGTGCTAAACCAGACCCTTGTGCCAGTTAAATACTTGTTATTCATGGCTGTCGGTGCCTGGGCACGAGGTTAATTTTGGGGCTTTTCAGCTTAGCCAGTGATAAGCAGCTCCGTGCTTTCTCCTGTTGGAAGGGGACTGTGCAGCATGCTGTATTTGTGGAGAGGAAGGGGAGTGTGGGAGGCTTCCTGCATACGTTGCGTTCTTATTCACAGGAAGAGAGAGAAATGCTGCTTTTTTATTATCTTTTTAAAATCTGATGTTTATTTGGTATTTTAAAGGTGTTAAGAAAACAGAGAAAATGTTTTCTATCTCTCTTAGAATCTAAATTTGGTGTTGCTGTGTGGCTTGTCAGCTGCTCTCTCGTTTTCCCAGTTCTTCCTAGTTGGTGGGGTGCTGGTGGGTGCTGCCCCTGATGCTGCTGGGCATCACCTCTCCCTCCAGCAGTGGCAATTCTGGCAACTGCTGACCTTGCAATGGAGGAGAAGTCAGAAGACGATGGGGCTCAGGCCATGCTGAGTTTCCCTTTCAGATACCTCCTTTGGCTGTGTAGCAGATGTGGAGCTCAAAATTCACCCCAGGTTCCCAGGTAACTCAGTTGTGCTGGTACTGTATGAGCTGGAGGGGTGAGGAAGAGAACTGCTGGGAACAAAAGCAGTGAGACCCAAAGCCATGTGGCCTTCAGGCTGGAAGGGGCTGCCCTTCCCTCTAGTCTGTGCAAACCAAGCACATGGTGTGGGGCTCTCTGAGTTCACTTATCCTTTATCTCCAAGTCTTTCTTGCACCTGGAAAGAATATAAAACCAATCTCTGGTAACTCTTGTGTGTGTCCCGTTGGGCCCAGCAGAGAGGGACCAGCCTGAGATGGCTTACTGGTTTAGTTTCCCCTTCCCAGTGCAGCTGTGGAAGGAAGTTATAGACCCACCTGTGAACTTTTTGGTTGACTTTGTGCTGGGGATGCTCACACCCAGCAGCAGCAGCTTTTAAATTTGGATCTGAAATACCTCATTTAAATTCCATCACTGCTGTTCCTGGGTATTGTTTCTGTTTGGTGATGAGACAGAAGAACAATATTTTTAAGCAGGTCTTGGTACCAGTAAAACAGAGCTGCTGTGGCTTTATTCTAGACCGTGTACGCAACCCTAACGAGCTTGTATCTGTGCTCTGTGCAGCCTTCCACTTCATGGGGAGATCATGACTTGCATGCTGAATCCTGGTGTGAGAATTCCCTAGGAAAAATAACGAGCCTTTCTTATAGCTTATTGCCATCCTTTTTTTTTTAAATCAGATGCCCTTTTTTCAAATATGAAGGGGAAAACCAGGAGTGTGTCCACTAAACATTTAGTGCTTGAAGTGTTTGCATATAGAGATGCAGTTTGAGTTGGCTTTTAAAATACAAAAAGTGAGTAGTTTTACAGAACTGTTTTTGTTCTATGAGCATTTTCTGGAGGAAGGGAGAGCAGGGTCTTGCCAAAAGTATGCATTCAGCACTCTTATTGGTTAAAACCCTGCTCTTTTATCCCTGAAACACTTCAGGGTGTATAAGACTCCAGTGGTGCCTCCTGCTTTGTCCCAGGATGGGGGATGCTGCCTGTGTGCTGGACTGTGTGACTGCTTTTAATAAATGAAAGCCCAAAATAACAGGAAATCAATCCTTTAACGCTTGTCCACACCTCTTACCTGAGGCAAGAGCGAAGTCGGGTGCCTCTATGTTTTGATGGGAAGTGAATGTAGAGCTTTCCTAGCAAGCAATTGCAATTCTCCTATGATACTTGCATGTGTTTCAGTGGGATGCAGCCTGGAAGTGGGAGAGAGCAGAGCACTCTGGCTCTGCCCTCCCAGCACCTGCTGGGCTCAGATCCTTGCTGTGGCAGGATGTGGCCCTGGAGAGATGCAATTACGTACCCTTGTGTTAACAGTTTTAAAGATCAAGTAAGGAGTAGTTTGACTACAGATTAAATATAAAGATACCCACTTNGGGGGGGGGGAAGGGAAGAAAAAACCCTCCAAGTAGATTAAAGTCTTGCAGAACTGACTAATAAATCAACGGCTGGCGAAGCGTGGCAGCCTTGTCTGCTACTCTGAAGTGGCTAAGGACATGTTTAATAATGCTTTACAATTCAGAGGCTAAATGAAGAGTAAGTAGAGTGAGAGCAGCACACCCACTAACTCTGTGAAGGCAATGAAAAGGGACTGGGGTGAGCATGAGCCTTGGCTGCTGGGAGAGGTGACCCCCAGGACCTCGGCTCTGTGCCCACTCCACCTTGGCCCTTCCCTCTGGAAGGAGGGTGCCCCATGCGATAGGTGCTGAGTTTGGGCTGAGAGCCTCTGGGTGAAGGACACAACTGCTGTGGGCACCTAGGACCAAAGGAACAGCTTGGAGCTCTGATTGTATGTGGCTGCTTGTTTGTATTGCAGTAACAAACAGCAACACTGTGGCACCACAATGGGCCAATGCTTGAGCAGTCTGCATGCTGCTGGAGGAGCTTAGAGCCATGTGTGAGGGAGTACCATGATGGGTATGTAGATTTCCTTTATAATTTTAGTTGATTAGCTTAGGCTGAGGATGTTTCAAAGGCACAGGCTGCCTTTTGGTGCTGGGCTTTCAAAACAGGGGTGAAGGGACATTCCTCTCTAGGGAAAATCACAGTGTGATGTCAAATCGGCTGTGGTCTGCAGTGGGGACAAGCTTGGGAAGCAAACGCTCCTGGAGTTTCTTGTCAAAGCCTTGCCCTCTATTGTAACTAGTAAAGTAAATATTTGGGAATAGTGCTCCTTCTGGAAAAAGCCCAAATGCACCTTGTCCTAATTACTGCAATTTACTAGTTAGCTGAAGGTATCTAATAAATCATCAAAGCCTTTGGGAAGGGTTCTGTGGGGAGAATGCTGCTGTGATGCTGGGCTGCTTCGAAGGCTGAAGGGTCTCATCTGCATTTACCAGCGTGGCTGTCTGCTGCCTGCTTGCTCCTTAACTTGCATCAAAGCAGAACCCACCTCTTGTACTGCTTTCATAGTACAACAGGAATATCCTCCCACAAGCCTAGCAGAGGCTTGTGATCTGTCCTTCAGGCACAGGGTAACAGCAGGAGCACGTTTCCTTTTCCAGAAGAAAAAGGCTGTGGTAAACCTGGCTTTATGCTTGTGTGCTGTGGGGATGGAGCTGGGAGGTGCTTAATGAAATAGGCTGGAGTTTGGGTCTGGTCCTTCCTGGGCAGTGAACTGTATGTGTGCAAATCCACAGTGAGAGTGGGCTCTGGGATCACTAAAACATCAGGTCCTTGGGATTTTTGCAGGTTTGTTGCATTGCTCAGCCTTATGCTGGTGAGGAAATAGATCTTGGAGAACTGGGTGCAACTACCACCAGCAAACCTATTGCTTTTATTGGGTGTATGCCTCTAACTGAGAGTTGGGGTGGGGGGACAGTGGGTTTAATTGCTGGCTCAGGGAGTAAATAGCTCTAGGTGAAGTCAAGGGTGATCAACCTCAGCTAGACAGTCGTTTCCCAGGAGATGCTGCATGCCAAGGGTACTTCTTGCTATAAATTGCTTTGGATGCTTGAATATAGACCTCTTATAGACTCAAACACTGCGCAGGACACTTGTGTCCTCATGCTGCTGTCATGACCTTAATCACTGGATTGTTCAAGGTCACAAGAAGAACCTGAAGTAATCCAGAATTAAATCCAGTTTGGCTAATTCCCAGAATTTCATCTTATCCTTGTGGCTGCTTTTCAGAATGCTTTTTCTGTGCTGTCCTGGGGGGAGCCCCCAGGTCTGGCAGCACCAATGCATCAAATACCCTGAGCAATATGCAGATGCAAAGCAGTTATTTCTGCAGTGTGGAACCTGGTAAAAGACAGAGCACAGTGCTGAGAGCCTGCTGGCAAGTGATGCACTCAGGCCCCCATTAAAAACAGAGGAACAAGTTTAATCTCTGGATGGTGGGGTGGTTTTGCATTGTCAGCATTGTTTGATCCAAGTTTTAAAGGCAAAATTGAAATCGTTCTTCACCAGGCTCAACACATTGATCTCTAAAAAAGAGTGCTTGTAAATAAGTTCCTTGAGAATCTGTCACCCTCTTGCTCCTCTGGGAGAAGGGCAATCCCCCAAGGATGCTCCAAAAGCAAGGGCAGTGAGCAGAAGTGGCTTCAGGGAATTTCTTATTTCTCCTCCTCCAGTCCACCATCAAATGTGCACATCACATGCTCCAGATCACAAGCTGTTAAGGAAAAATCCTGACTTTCTTGCTTCCCCTTTTCCCAAAAAGGGTTGACTTGCTTTCCTAAATGGCTTGTCCCTGATCTTTAAGCAAGCACTGGGCAATTACTTGAAGCTATGAAGCTCTGAAGTAGCATTTAATCAATGTCTCCCCTCTAACAGCTGTCCCAGCTACCAACATCTCCTGTTTTGGGGATCCTTGCCTCTCTTTGTATTCCCTGAGGAAGCCCAGCCTTGCAGTGGCACAGCCCTGCCACTCCTGTGCTGCCCACCAGCAGGAATAGATGGGAACCACCACTCTGGCTTTTGGTGTGGTGCTGCTGGGATGGATGTGATGCTTGGGCACTGATACCTGGATGCAGATTTACCTTCCCCTTGGCACTGACACCCAAATGGTGTTTGCTTTCTGCTTAGTCAGCAAGGTCGCTTCAGCACAGGCTTCAGGGGAGAACGAATGATCCTCGTCTCTCAGGATCGATAGGATGCTTTGGGGAGCATCTCCAGTGGAAAGGCAAAGCAGCTGATGTTGGGCTTGCTCTAAGCATGAGACTTCCCTGGCAGGGTTAGATATATTTAGGGCATCTAACTATGCAGAGAACATTAAGGTGAGGACATCCTGAGTCTGTAAATCACACTGAAAATGGGAAAGTTTGTCATTTGGTGCTTGAAAAATGGTTGTGTTGTCTTTTAACTGGTCTATGGTGAATTTGGGGAGAGTTTATCAGAAAGGATGCACCCCCCCCCCCAACCCTGAGCCAATCTGTGTGATGTGCTTGTCTAACGTTGGTGGGAGCTGCTGGGACTAACGTGACCTCTTATGGGACTTGATCTTGCAAGATGCTGAGAGCTTTAGATTTGATCTTCAAGTGTCTTTTGACTTCAGTGAGGTGATTCATTAGCTTCAAGCTAAGAACACGTTTAAATGATTTGCAGGCTTGAACCCAGCCAGTGTGATTTTCACATTAGATATATTTCAGTTGGGATTTTTTCCTTGGGTATGGAAGGATGCTGTGGGGGTTGGTAGGACCTGGGGTTTGGAAGGATACTCTGGGGGTTTGTAGGACCTGCTTCAGGGACTGTGGGAGTCTATCCAGGGGCTCTGTGCTGATTAACAGTGTCTTTCTAAATACATGTGCTTCCACTTGAATGTAATTTCCCTGTAAGAAAAAAAATTAACCAGTGTTGTGTAACTAGATGCTTTTCTTGTGAATTTGCCCTTTACCAGTGATGAGTGTCCAATTTGTGTTCCCCTCTGAATGAGGAGGAGGAGGTGACTTCATCTCTCCCTCTTCATCAGATACAGGCAAATCTGGCCAGGGACAGAAGCAGGACTGTGGTCACTGAGGCTTTTCAGCATTTTCTTATGTGTTGTGCCAAAATTAATACATTCTAGCATTCCTATTGATCCAGGAGACTTGTCTGAGATAGATTGGGGGGTGGAGGGTGTCTGTATTGAGGGGGGGACACAAATCTATCCTCTTTAAACAAAGCTGTGTCTATATTTAAAAGTGAAAATGGTTGTGGTGAGTTTTCTGAGCTGGATTGGAATAGAGAGCATGGAGCTGCTGGCATGGGAGAGGCTGGTCCCCTCCTGGGGCAGAGCAGCTCCTGTAGTTGGGCTGGGGGAGCTGCTGGGCTCCCCATGCGAGGTAAGGAGGTGGGTTTGCTCCATGCCTCATCTCCCCAGGCTGCTGTCCTGGGCTGGTGGGTGTGCTGAGCACCCCAAGTGCTGCCTCACTGGCAGAGGAGCCCTGAATTCATAGCGTTGAGGGCAGGTTGGGTGCAGACCCCATGGCCTGCCAGGGCCTGGCTCAAAGTGTGGTCTGATAAAGCTCAGCTTGTTTTCCCATGGCATGCTCTGCTGCCTGTGCCCATCCAGCATCCAGGAGGTCTTGCCATGTCCCCTGGGACACCCAGGCCAAGCAAAGCTCTTGCCTTTCCATAAGCCTTAAGGAAAACAGTGGGGGAAAAACACCCCACACTGGTATAACTGTGGATCCAAAGATGGGACCAAACAGATCCAGAAAGACATGAGCAGGAGATGGAAAGAGAACATATGATTGGGAAATGAAATGAAGTCATCTTTAATGAAGCACTTCAAAAATAGCTTTGTCACTTTTTACCCACAAAGGAAGTTATTGTGGTGAAATTACATTATCATCTCGTGCTGGTTTTAAAAACCAAGCTGTGCCTCCTGGGGGAAAAGTGGCTGGAAAAAGCACTTTGGGTGGGTTTATTTTTTCCTCCTTGAAAAAACAATGCTGTGAGGATGTGTGTTTTCAATCAATGGGGGCTCATAACTAATGGATCAGAAAAGTTTAGGAGCCAGCAACAAACTGAAGGCATTAATAACTGTTGCTTTCAAGTCAATGGGATTGATCAGCAAATTCAGTTTATTTCTGAATGATCATTATAGAAAAGTGGAAAGCAAACCAATATTTAAAGATGTACCTGCAAGCAATAATACATGATTGCAGGCTTTAGCAAGCTGGGGAGCAGAAAAAGGGCTGGATGACATAACAGATCTTTCATAATTGTCAACCAAATTGCATAGCTGGTATTGAGCTTTTAAAAATGAACCATAAGAAGCATTTCTTATTGATTTTGTTTCGTTAGAAACAATATAAGGCTGCCTTAAAGAACTGGGAACAGGCTGTGATTGATTCTCTCCCCTTTTGAGTGAATTCCAGTAGAATTTGAGATTTGATTTTTTTAATTTAGGATTTATTAATGCTTTCTCTTTCCATTCTACTTCTCTGTTGCTGTAGGAGAGGTTGGGAAGCCTGGGAACCAAGCTGGAACTTGGGGCAAGTTTATGCCAAAGGGCACAAGCTTCATTGAAACTGGATATTTCACAGATTCTCTGGAGAAGGGAATAAAATAAATCTGAGTCTGATATGACTTCTACAGACCAGAGACTCCTGAACTTCAGCATGCAGACAGGGTGTGCTACTGCCAGCTTCCCAGTTCAGTTCTGCTCCTCTGCCAGCTGTTTGGATTATCACCCTTTCCTACTCCTCTGTGGTGAAGGGGTCATCACTGAACCTTCTCACCATCACCTGCAGCGTGACATGGCCCTAAGTAAGGGGACTACTGCATCTGCTGTCATGCTGGCTATCAAAGCCTTCACGGTGGGGGCAGGATGGTGCCCCAGCCAGTCCTCAGGCCATTCAGCTGTGGGTACCAAACCCCAAGGGTTAAGACAACTCTAGAATAATCTCTAGGTGTTTGTTTTATTGAAATCCTGATGTGCTCAGCCCTTGAGAGGAGCAGGCTGCTCTTACTGAGCAGTAGGGGTTTTTTACTTGGATCTTCCCCTTTAAGGGTAAAGATTCAAAAGTGCATGATAATCCCAGGATCCAAATTAGTTGCAAACGTGTCGGGGCCTGAAGCTGCCAGATTTACATAGATGGCTAAATAATTCAGGCTAAAGAGATTAGCATGTTATGCTCCTGATGAAATGATCCTCGACTGTACCACGGCCTCGTGCCAGGGCTGTTATGAGACAGGGAAAACCCTTGTTTCCTGCCAGTGACATTCAAGTGACAATGAAGCAGAAAAACACCTGGAGGTGTTGCTTTTATAGTTATTTTAAAAAAAAAATTTAAAAAATCAAGATGTTATACTCTTGCCATGAGCCAAAGAAGGAAAAGCAGAGAAAGATGTTTGTGGCTTTGATTTAACTTTGACCAAAGGAGCCAGGAGGAGACCACTGAGCAGGTCTTATCACTGGTGCCCTTCACTGGTGTTAGCAGATGGCTGTGAGCTGCTGGCACGGGTGCTGAGCCTCTGGGAGGGAGGGATTTATGACAGGGCTAAATTCACCTCAAGATTTATGCAGACAAACCCAAATCTTCTTTCAGTCCCTCTGTGCCTGTACAAAAGGTAATGAGCTGCTCATTTACAGGCTTTAAGGTAAAGCCTGTATCCCTGTGTGTGGCTAACAGGGATGATGTGAGTGATTTGGGCCTGAAGCCTACTCATTGATCACGTAAAATTACATTTTTGTTGATTATTCATGAATGTAATTTCACTGGTACTGCCTGTTGCAGATGTTGCAGTTAATACCTCTGTATATAGAGGTACTGAGGTTTGTGTAGATCTGGGTTGGGCAAGAGGGATTGAGAGGAAGGGATGTTGTACCAGTAAAGGTGATGGAGTTATTGCTGCCTCTCAGTAAATGGAGATGACTGGGAAACTCAGACCAGTGGAACAGAGGAGGAGAGGGCTAAGCTCTGCAGTAAAGCTGGGAGCGGAGACCCTTTGCTGGTCACCACCCTCAGCAGGGACACTGTGTGCAGGTCTCTGACGTGCTCAGCTCCTGGCAGCAATTATGGCTGCCTGGAAGCAGGAGCCAGCTCTGGGGAGAGAAAGCCTTGTTCTTCAGGATCTCTGTTGCTCTCCAGAGATGGGTGTGCAGGTGGGGTTTACCCCAAAGTACCACTCACAGCACTCTTGGTGATTGGAAGAAAGTCCTTTGGGATGGGATACCCACTGCATGCCATTACCTACCTGTGCCAGGGTGGTCAGTACTTTCTGGACTGGGAACAGGCGACTGTGACCTCAGGTGGGTTTTGGGTTCAGAGGGAGGATGCCTTTTGTCCCCAGCAGTGCAGGAAGTGATGCTGCTGTCTATAGCAGGCGACCTGTTGGGCCCAGAGCGCAGCAGTGCCGTTGCTGTGTAAATCCAGCTGGTGGGTGGTCTGCGTGCTCTTTATTTTATGTTTTATTTTACACAGTGGTTCTTTTGAAACATTCTCCTTTCAGCACCATAACTCTGATACATTTTACAGGGAGCTCTTTTATCTATCAATAAAAAAAACCCCAGCACTGGCGTTACACGAGGCTGTTGGTGTGATGGAGAATGTGGCAGCGGCTGCTCCGAGGCTGCCAGAGGTTTAGGCAGAGCAGACTTGGCTTGGCAAAGCATGGCAGGGGCTCTTGGCTGGCACGGGGCTGGCTCCCTCCCTGCTGTGGTCTTGAAGACCTGTCAGGAAGGAAAAAGAAAAATCTCCAGGCTTTCCAAGTGCTTCTGTGATGTTTGTGGCTCGGGGTACACGCTGCAGCGCCCTGCTTGCTGTCTTTGGGGCTGGCAGTAAAGGCACTGATGTTTCTGTGGTTATCGTGGCCCTGGCATCTGACAGATACAGAGATACCCGTGCAGCATCAGCACAGAAATCTATTAGCATAAATTACTGATGAATTCACCTAAAAAGCCGTGCCCCAGCTCCATGATTAAAAACAGTGACAGAACTTCAAAGGGGCAATAGGCATGATTTATTTTCAAGATAATGTGAGTAATTTGAAGTACCAAAGGATCTTGCTTATGCTGCTTTCCTTGGTATTCTACATAATCTGCTGTGTCCAGCCAAGATTAGATAAAAGCAAAAGCAGGGCCGTTTTTTCTTCCCAGTGTGTTAACTATTTTGCTTCGCTTTCCCCAGAGATGAGGTTTGAGCTTCACGTGCTCTTGGCTCCAGCCATCGCTTCCAGACAGAGCTCTTGGGTATTATTTTGCTGTGTGGTGTTGCTCAGGGTTGGATCAGTGGGAGCACAGGGGTTTGGCCAATGGTGCGTCCCGGCAGCTGGATGGGAGTGGTGGTGCTGGTGCCTCAGCAGAGCTGTGTGAGTGCGAACCCATTCCTGGGTGTGGAAGCAGAGCTCCTGGCTGAGGGCAGTCCAGCATCACAGTTCTTGTTTTTATCTGAAACGCTCTATTTACTCATACTTTAAGTAAACGAGCCTTCAGCACAAGCATCACCCAAGCTTATTTGCTGTATGTCAGGCATCTTTAAAAGCCTGTTTGTTTCATCAGGCTTCTAATTGTTTGCAGACTGCAGTTACTCCTTTTTGAGCCTGATTAATGACTCCTAAAACACTGACGTGAACTTGCTGTTGCTTTTCCCTATGCTCCCATGTTTAATTTATTTTTATTACTAATACTGGGGCAATCTTTTGTACCTCAGGAGCTCCTGGAAAGCACTTGTGGTGCTGGTGTGTTCCTGCACCAGTAACCTCGTGTAGCACAAACCACAGTCACCAGGCAGTTCCTGGCAGAATCTGGGGCAGCGATAACTCATTGCCAAGTTTGCAGGATGGTCTTGAGCTGGGTTGTCCCTGCAATTGAGCATTGTTTCTTTAGCCCATTTGATGGCAGGAGCCTCACATGTATGAATGAGGCTATAGTGTGGGCCTGCTGGTGGCTGGGTGTGCCGACCAGCCTCATGCAGCGCTGGGGCTGAATGAAGAGATGTTTCACTTGCCACCATCCAGCAAAGGAGTGCAAAGTGCATCTCTTAGTCTGGGTTTCCCCTTAAAAAAGAAATATCTGATCCCTTCAAAGTTCAAAACTAAGCAAAAGCAACTTTGAGGGATGATCACACCTCAGGTAAGAGCATCCTCTTGCTGTCTCAATCATGTGTGATACCCAGCCTCTCCCAGCGCCAGCAGCAGCAGCATCCTCCCCACTCATTTTCTTTTATGCTGTTAGTGGCAGCAGAGGGAGGATCGATGCTTTGGGTGTGAAGGCAAGACAATGTCTGTGCATTATTGCCATGGTATTGACAGCTCGGCTGCTTTTCTTATATTGTCTATACCTCGTTTGTGAGAAGTACTGTAATTATCCCCTAGTAGTCACTTCAGGAATGGTGCACAGCTCAAAAAGAAATCAAAATGGGTACATTTGATTGCGAAGAAAACACTGTAAATATTGAACAATTCTTCTAAAGGGCTAAATTTTCTATTTGCCTTGGCACTTAGCGTTTGTGCAGCCGTTTTACATGAGCTTGAACAATGGGCATCTCACATTGAGGGCATTTAGAGTGATAAAAAGGAAGAGGGGTTCATCCCCACATACCCCTTCCTTGCATGTCTCCTTCAATGTACTCCCAGGCAATTAATAAACCCTAAAATCTGTCTCTCTTTTTCCCCTCCAACAATCCACACAGGCTTTCCCAACCTAATTGTCAGTCTATCTTTCATTAAGCCAACAGCAGACTTTTGATCTACTCCTTTGGAAGAGCTTTTTGTGTTCAGCATTCGAATGAGCTAGTCCCCTGTTTACAAGATTTACATCAAAATNGGGGAAATAATGCAGCTTGGCAAAATAAAAAACTGTGCAAAGCCCCAGGAGAACTAATTCTTATACCTTTCAGCAATAATAATAAAATAGCCAGGCAGGCTGGTTTAGCAGTGCAGAGGTGCAGTAAGGAGGGTGTTCTGCACCTCTTGGGTGCCTGTCACTTATGGACCAGGCAGGGAGCAGCCCCAAATCTGCAGGATTGGAACACTGCACTTCTGTGCATCTTTCTCAGAGTAACTTAGTATGAAATCTTCTGGGGAAAAAGATCTGCCAACCTGAAACCATCTCCTTAGGCTATGTAAGTCGATAATTCAGTGAGATTTTATCCATAGCATGGGGAAGAGGATGGAGCAGTGGCCCCCCAGCTGAAGGATGATCTGTTGGGGGGGTGGGGGGCTCCAGGAGCTCCTTTCCCATCAGCTCACGACCACAGTGATGCTTTTGGCTCTGGGGTGAGGAAGTGGTACCTGTTTTCCCCAGCTGCCCTCCTGTATTATACACACACCCCCTGTTGCTCGGAGAAAAATCAATTTAGGAGCTGACAAAGGCTGAAGAAAACTGTAGCAGTTAATTAATAGCCCCATGGCTTGTGCAGTTGACTCCAACAGCAGACTCCAGTATTGGAGCTAATTGGGAAATCAGTCTAGATCGTATCCTACAGAACACATTCATGTTAATAAGTGATTTCTGTATTCAAAGGTAGTTTTTATCCAATTTCCAGTACTTTATTTTGACTAGTGAGTCAAATATTCTTGAAGTATCAAAACAATCTTTGTAGCTGTGTAGCAGGAATGTAAGGATGTCATTAAAAATGAACCCAGCTTGATCTGGATGCTGGCAAAACAACTTCAAAAGTATCCCAGTTATTCTGAGGGAAAGGAGGGGTATTCTCTCAGGATTAAATGATCCATTTGAGAGGAGTTTAAAGGCAGGATTGGTCCCAGGTGAAGGGAAGGCTGCCCTGGGGATTCTCCCTGAAATGAATCTGACTCTGGATTTTGGAGAACAGAGTAGGATTTTGGAGAACAATGCAACACTTTCCTATTGCAGAGTCTGGGTTTGGCAGTCCTCCTGTGATGAGGCATCTGGTGATGTTGGGCACCTGGTGTAACATGAAATACTTGTTTTCAGAGCATGGCAATGCTGTAGAGCTAGGAGTATAAATGGGTTGGGGAAGAGGTTAAACAAGCAGGGGGTAGAGCCATGGATGGCAGAGTGTGACATCCCAACTGGCCAGAAAATTCCTGAATCTCCAGGATTCCAGAGCTGGAAGGGTAGAGAGTGGGGAATGGCACTTGGTATGTGACATGTTTTACACTCTCTGTATACATCCACTTCAGCTCCTGTTGGGAATAGGAATGCTGGGATTCTTATTTAGCTCAATTTTAAATTTTTTTAAAAGTGGTGTCATGGGGATGGTGCTGATGATTAGAAGCAGGGAGATCGTGGTATCTCTGGAGAGTCCGTGGTGCGTCCTTCAGAGCTGTCTGCCTGCGTTTGAAAGAGCAGCAAATGACTAGAACAAATGAACTTTGATATTGGGTTCTGATGCTTTGGTTCTCTGCATCCCTTCAGTGTTTGAGGGCGTTTGTGTGGTGGTTTGTCTTCCTGGAATTTGGGCTTAAATTTCCTCCTTTGGAATGCTTCTCTGGCAACATCCCCATACCCTTAGAGATCTAAGGTACCCGTGGCATCTTTCTGCCCTGCTAGCTTTAGGGTTAAGGCAGTAAAAGCAGGTCAGGGTGAAGTGCTTTACAGCTTAGTATTACCTTCATTTATGAAGTAGTAGAGCAAAAAACCCAGAGGTTTGAGAAGCTGAGAAATAATTTCACCTGGTTTGCCTCAATCCTACAGTTGTGCTGTTGTCCCAGAAGGTCACTATACAATGAACATGCAACTGCACAGACTATTTCTGCATATTAAAAAAAAGGGAGGTATTTTTCTCTTTTGCATGCAATTTTTAAGAAGCAGAGAGCAAAGAGCCATAAAGTTTCCTTTTATAGATTTAGAAGGCAGCAGCAGTGTGCTAAAGTGAGCGAGGAAAACCCAAGGTGACATTTAATTTCAGCGATAATAAGCTATGGCAAAACTCCTCTTATTAAAGACCTAAGGCAAAAATGTTCAGCTGGTATATTCTGGAGCAGAGACACTGCAAGGAGCAAAGGGAGACAGGGTAAGACACCTTGAGCAAGATTCAAAGATCCAGGCATTAATTTTAGTGACGAGGAATTTGAGCATCTCTGCTAAGCAATAAATGAATAATGCCCATTGCAATGAGACAGAGCTGTTCTACAGCTCAGGTTTGTGCAACAGAAACTCTCCCTGGATGAGACAAGGCTGCTGCTTCGGCATGGCTGGGGCTGTACCCCTGTGGGAATGTCCTCCAGCTTCTATACCCTAAGCATCCCTGTCTCTTACAGACCGGAGGCGATTTCCAGCATCAGAAGGGTAGGGAGCTGCTAGCTGTGTAAATACATCAAGGAAGGGTTGTGGTCCAGCTCAGGTGCTACTGCCCTAGGTCTGAGCCACAGACAGGGCTCACAGGGCCAGTCCAGCTGAGTTATCTTCCATGCTTCTGGATACAGAATCTGCCACCTCTCATAGGAAAGCCTTGCAGCTTCTGGATGAGGGAAAAAGCTGAGTCAGAACTTGAGCTGACAGGTAGAAAGCATCCAGGGTGAGGTATTTTGTGTAGTAGGTGATGGGCCAGCAGACCTGTATCCCACCTCAGCCTTCTTTTGCAGAAATGCCCATTGAAACCCCTCTAAGTATGGGGAGACAGGATTTCCTTGCTCTTATGGGTTCAGGGTGAAGCACTGCCATCCTCACCTTGTGCTCCACTCCAGTGCGCAGTGATGTCATCACTGGAGATGGGAGTGTACTGATGGAGGGGAACTTCATGTAACACTATCCCTACTCCAAATCAAACCAGTTTGAGTGGGGAGCCCTGATTCTGCACCCCTTGTTGCAGTCCTCTCGCTGGTGTCCTTTCATCTGCTGTAAATTCTCATGACTGAATGCTTTTGAAGGCAGGAGGGCTCTTTCAATAGGTCTCTCTGCAGATGTTTATTCCTGGTGGCAGCTATGTCTGCAGATAATTGCCCGACACCTACTTTGGCAGCACTTTCTAGAAAAGAATTAATAAAATCTAATAAGGCACTTAGGCAGCTTTGCTAGCTGGCTGCGTACCCAAGTGGGTAATACAGCAGGATATTGAGTCTCAGCTCCTTAAAGGACTCCCAGCAGCTGGGCACAGCTATGAGAGTCTCGCTGTTCTGCCTTTTGATGGCACTCCTGGGATGCTGCTGTGGACAGGCATGTTAGCAAAGGTCCAGAGCAGTGGGTCACTAGCAAGCTCTGGGTGTATTTGTTAATGTAGGTGCCTCTGATTAGATGTAAAATTGATTTAAAAGGTGTGGTAGGGCTGCTGTATAGAAAAAAATTTGCAGTTTCTGCCACCTCTCTGTGTGTGGTCTGTGGAGCAGTCCCACAGCAGTGCCAAAAGTTGTGCCGAGGCTTTGGATCATGATTTCAAACCTGGTTCCCTCCTGCTTTCCCTCTGTGGTACATTAGTGCCATGGGATCTTCCAGAACCCTTCGGTAGAGGCAGGGAAGCATTGCTGGCCCCCATAATAACTTGCCTGTACAGTAATCGCCTTTGCTAATTGGCAAGATGGGTGCTTGAATCCCGAACAGCTGCTCCCAGTCACTGCCTACAGTGGTTTTTTCTCCTGAGGTCCGTGCTGCCACCATGCTGGGAAGCACTGGGAGTGAGAAGTGCTGTGTGAGACTCTGTCCCAGCAGAGCCATCCTCGTTTGGCTCCACGGGTGTAGAGAAACTGGTGTCTGACACACACTGGTACTTGTACTAGAAGTTTCCAGCTGTGTCTGGTGTAATTCTCATACCAGCCTCAGCCAGTGTGTTTCAGTGCCTGGGAGCGTGTTTGCAATGTGCTAATGCAGTCCCATGGGGCTGGATGTGCTGCTGGGCCAGGAACTGGCTCCCTCCTGTGGGCTGGCAGTGGGGATGGGGCAGTGAGGCACTGCCTGAAGCTCCCCATCATCTCCCCACCATGGGAAGCCCTTCCTTCCCCTCTCCAGCTCCTTGGAGGGACAAGATGTGAGATGCGCTGGGAGGGCCAACAACCATCTCCTGCCTGTCTGCCCTTGGAGCTGTGCTGTGGAACAGGAGAGCAAGATCAAGGGCTCCCAAATTCCTTTCTGAACCTCTGCCTTACCCAGCTGGATCAAAGCAAGGGTGCTGGCCCAGACCGTGTCTCTGGGTTTCTAACATTAAGCTGCTTTATAGCAAGTCTGTGAAAAATAAGTCGAAGGCAGCAGCGGGCATCCTGCTGCCCAGCAACTTTTAGTTCTCAGCTGTCTGTAGAGCCAGACCTCTCTGTGCCAGCGTGGATGCAGATATAAATAGATGCACGGAGTGGAGGTGATGAGTGGGTTATACAATGAACCTCAGTGCTCACCAGAGCCAAAAATACCTACAGAAATGATGGGCAGTTTGAATGACACTTGCAGAATGCTGTTAATGGCAAAAAATTGCTGCTGTGTTTAACAGAGTCCCTGTCACAGAATGAATCATCCTGTCCTGCCGGCATGGAGACTCTCACCCCTGAGTTCAGCTAATAGCAGCCCCTCCATCGGGCTCTGCATTTGCTGCTCTCCCTGGTGCTTTTTCTGCCTGAGGAGGGATGGGGACCAGCATTCAAAAGGCTTCCAGCCTTTCATGGCATCCTCAGCCCTGCAGCTCAGATTTCAGGTCAATGTTATTTTCCTTCTTCCATTTTGCAAAATGACAGGAGAGCTGATCGCGCTCACCTTAGTGAGGAAAAGAATCCTTCCATTGTTGCAGTATAATAAGGGACAATAATTCTTGGAGAGAGAGCGAGGCAGAGTTTTTGTGAAATGCTCCCATTCTGTGTATAAACCTATCTCTATTTTTCACTCCTAAATGGCCCTTGTATTGAAAGCCTGGTGTATGAGCTGTCTCCATTCAGTGTGAAAGCTCTGAAGAAATGGAAACTGTCCGGAATTGCTCAGCCTCTGGGAGAGGGGACACTTTCCTCTACAGATTTTTTTTTTTAACTACATCTTGCTGCAATGATTTTATGGTTATGAGATTGGAGGCTATTTATCCTCTTGTCTGGCTGGATTGCAGATCACATGCAGCCTTGGGCAACCTGTCCTGCTGTGCTATGGGTACCAACCTGTAAGACGTGTGGGATCTGCGTCTGCTTGCTGTGTGGGGTCCTGGGTGCTGCTGGGTGTGAGCAGCATGGTGGGTGGGGGGACCTGCCGAGTGTGGCTCTGTCTGTGGTCTGTGTCTGTAGCTGGGAGGTGGCAGAAGATGGGTGGTTCCTCCCTTTTTTATGTAACTTGGATCCTCTTGGCCATTGTTTAGAGAGGAGCCTGAGAAGGTGCGAGCACTGCTTAGGGAATGAATTGTTGCCTGCTGCTGTCTCAGGGTGCATGTGCAGCAGGTTCTCCTTATTCTGGCAACAACCACTGGGAGGGTCGTGGGGATGGAGATCTGGCAGGTGCTGCTGCAGGGCAAAGCTGAGGACAGGTGCAGATGATACACTGGTGGTGAAGGGTGGGAGCCGGGTCCTGTGGAGCCAGCCTGCTGTGTGACGCTCTGGGCCAAATCCTGCCATGCTCTGATGAGAGGGCTCAGCACATTTAAGAGTGTGCTGGAGGCAGAAGTGAGTGGCACAGTGTGGTTCTGAGGACTGGGACGGTCATGGCTGACAACTTGTCCTTAGTGTTTGGATAGTTCTGTCCTTTTAAAAAAACCCAACTGCTGCTCTTGGTTGCCCCATTGCTGATGCCAACACCAGGAGCCCTGGCCAGGTGATGGTGTGCTGGTATCTCATACAGGGTTTGCCTCAAGCCATTTTTTGCTAACAGTAAACGGCAAATGTTTCTGACTCCCCTATCCTGAGGCCCTTAACTGGTACAAATAAACCACGTTATTAAAATTGTCGGTGCAGAGAGAGTCAGGCAAACCCTTCTTGCGTGTCCAGGCGCTCGGGTTGTCCTTCCTGGGACCCCTGGAGAGGTCTGCAGATAGAGCTCTGGAATGTGCTGTGCACCTTCTGGTAGCTGGCAGTTGCATGGGATTAACCAGCAATAATCTGTATTGGTGCTTAGTGCAGCTGACATACAGAACAGCTCTGGGGATACTGCGCAGCTTTCAGGAGCGCTGTCCCTCCATCCAGTTTGCTTACCTGTGCTGTTAATGAGAAGCTGTTGGGCTGCATGAGCAGCTTGGGTCCAATTCCCAATGGGGGAGCAAGGCTTCCCATCCTTCTGTGGAGGGTTTGGTTTTCCCAGATGCTGGTTTTGATGGCAGATGCTCTGCTATAGGCAGCCCTGTTAAAAACTAATGGTGAAGTCCTGTGCTTGTTTCCAAAACACTGAGTTCACACACTGGCATGAGTCCCCCTTTGAATCACATGTGCTCCCACATGTGCTCGTGCTGTGTTTTGGTAATCCTGGTGTGCTCAGAGCTGGGCATTGCTCATGGGCACAGGCTGGGCATTGCTCATGGGCACAGACTGAGCAGCAGCTGGGACTCGGGCAAGATGTTCTTCACAGCAGCTCTGCATTGGGTTTCCATTGTCCACAGTTTCTGGAGGTGTGGGTTTTCCCCTGCGGGCTCACTTGGGATGAGGGGGAACAAATTTCTTTATGCTCATCCCCTCAGGATGACATAAATGTTCAGCCATGGGATGCTTGGTCTGCTGGAGGGAGCGTGTGTAGCGCAAGGAGGAGGACAGGCAAGGCTGTACCTGTTGGTGTTGGGCTGTGAGTCTTCAGACATATCTGCCTCTGGGAATGTTCTCCAAAAATAAAAGGAAGGGTGGAAGTTTCCACCCACCTTGCAAGGGGGGAGTGCCCGATGAGAGCTGCTTCCTTGAAACACAACCCTAGAACTCAGGATCCCACTTATTTTCCTCTAATTTGGAGTGATGAAATGACAGCGTGCTCCCTTCTCCGTGCCCATACCTTTGCCTGAGCTCCTTCAGAGAGCAAAACCAGTGCCGTGTCCCTGTCTGCTTCCAACCCTAGGCTCTGCTAGACATATATTAGTAGTTGCATGACTCAATTGTATTAATCGTTGCATTAAATTATATGGTACTACTCAAAAAGAATGTTAATTTAGTTTCCCTACAACTCTGTTCAACTTAATTTTTAATCAGATCTGACAGCAAAAATTTAAATCAACTGCTGCATCTTGGCTCTAAGAGGACTGGGTACATAATGAATATACTAAAGTGATCAGGACAGTTTGCAACACTAATACACATTAAGCGTAGGCAGGCTGCTGAGCTGTAGACAGTAATTATTCTCTCTCTCTCCCACCAAGCTGAATATCACAGAGGAAGAGCTGACCCAAGAGCTTGGGTCAGGGGCTGGGAAGGCAGGACTGGGATTGTTTAATACTGATTCTCCTTGAGCCAGACCTGAATGGACACAAACAGGTTTAACAGGGCAGATAACGAAGCCCCAGTTGCAAACATGAAGCAAAAGTAGATTAGAAAGCAGACTTCGATCTTTGTAATTTAGACAGTAATGCAGGAAGGGTAGGGAGGGAACCAGAAGCAATTTGCAGTGGCAGAGCGAGCATGTAACTGCATTTTAAGTTGAAAGCAACGGTAAGAGTGTTTTCCAGGCGATTGCAGCGCTACTGAACTTCGCCAAATGAAAGAGCATCTCCCAAACTAGGCCAGGTAGCAGCATGGTTTCTGTTCAGCGCTTCCTAGAACTGATCTGCATTCAGGAGATTGGGTCCTGGAGATAAAGGACTACTAATTAAGAGAGCTTGGCTAATTAAAGAAAAAATAAACCACTGAGCCCCTAGCAAGCCACTGGTCTGTTAATCACAGTAATATAGTGAGGGGTGTTCAGGGAGACATTCAAGTTCTTAAAAATCCTAATAGGAACACTATGCTCCTCCTCTTGCTTTATCAGGAGCGTTTGGAGTGTGTTAATCTGCTGAAAATTTGGGTGGCTGCTTGTTCCACCATGCAGGAAGGTGGATTCATGGGTTTCTCTCCTGGGCACTCATGCCATCAGTGGGTGTGAAAGGGCTCTTCCTTTATTGAAAGCAGCGTGCACCGCTGTACATCTTCTAATAGGAAAAGCAAGATCTGTATAAATTCATAATGGCTGCAGTAATCTTCCTTTTCCATGAGGAGCTGGTTATGAATAAGGAGTGTCACAAACTATGAATTTTATTGTAATGATATTCATTATACGTGTGATATACAGGGAGAAAACGTGATGCAGCAAGAGCAATGAATTGTATTTGTTGCAAGGATTAGAGCTAAGTGGAAATAAATTAAGCGTGATGTGTTTTAGGAGGTTCTATATTCTGTAGCAGGTACAAAAAAAAAACCTGTCCAAAAATGTTGATAGGGAAAAGATTTTGAAGGTGCAAACGGAGATATAAACACAGAAAAGGAAAAAATACATTTATTTTGATGCAGAGGCACACCTCCTTTGCTGTGCATTTAGAGGAGGGCTGCAAGAAGCAAATACTCCTTCTGTTCTAGAAATTTGCAGAACCAGGATAATTGCTACCTGTGGTTGCTGTGGGAACCAGAACTTTTCAATTCCAGATTTTAAGAGCATAAAGGCTCAGCCAAATGTGCCATATTAATGTGACTGCTGTCATATTACAGGAAATCAGCCAATTTGTGGTTAATATAAACACGCTGGGAAGGGAGAATTTTGTGAAGGCAGAGAATGGGTTGGTGGGGTTTTTTTTTCCCTTTGAAAAAAGACTGGGGTTTGGTAGTTGGGCCAGAACCATGGGGCAGAGTTCTTTGAATCCAAAATAGCCTTTTTTTTGTACCAGGGCTGAGGGCTGGGCTGGTCTCCCTTTGCCCCCCGCCCATGCTCTCTCCCCCTGGGCCATGGCAGCCTCAGCCTGGCTGTGGGTAGGAGCAGCCTGTAAGGCTCCCCCGTCCTTCTGTGTGTCAAATATTGATAATTAAACCTCAGGGTGTGCCAGCTTTCACAGCTCCCCTGCAGGAAAATAACTGCCTGGCTCAGGAGAGGGTCCTGCTCGCAGCTTGCCAGGCCAGGCACTCCCATTCTTCCATCAGGCCTTGTGTCCCCCTACATAGCATTGGCTGTCCCCTCTCTGGAGACCTCCATCCCTTGGTCATGGTGGCCTTTGCATTCAATTGAGCTCCTCGTGTCCCACCTGAGGATGGCTTGTGGGCTGCAGCTGGGGCGGTAGGATGGCTGCCAGTGCTGCCCAGGCCCTGGGGAGGGGATGTACCCACAGCACCCCTGGGTAGGAGCCCCCACCATCACGCTGGGTGCTGCTCTCCCTCTCTCTTGTAGCACAAATATTCACTTGCTTTATTTTTCTCTTAGTTAACAACAGAAATGGCAGAGAGGCAGATCAGGGACTTGGTGGTTGCCAGCTGTACAAAAGGAGCCTGACTGGTAATGGCTCCTCAGCAGGGGAGTGTTGGGGAGGTTTTTGCAAGGAGCCAGCGGCAAAGCAGAGGAGGAGCAGAGCACTCTGCACCACGCAGCCAAGCCCATGGTCCCATGCTGACATGTTTGTGGAAGACCCCTCATGACAACTCAGTCCTTCAGGTCCCAGGCACAAGTGATGTTCCCAGGCACACATGGGACCAAGGACCGGGGAGCATTTTGTTTGTTATTTGACTGGAATAAAGTAATGGGGATAAAAGGGTTCCCTAGTTAATAATTTAATCTTGGCTTCTGGTGTCTTTTACGTGTGCAGTGGTGGTTGGGGCTTGTCAGCCTCCTCACACAGCCAGCTTCACACCTGCAGCGAGCAGAGGGATGCTCTCAGGGCCGCAGGCGCCTGGTGCTGTGCCAGGCAGCCTCATGCACCGTGACGCACACTGTCAAATCTGCACGGTCATTTCTGACCCCCCTCAGGACACTGCCCAGAACCATCGCAAATATAGATATATCTCCAGCATAGCTGCTCTGTGGTAGTGTTTTATTTTGAAGGGATACTTAAAAAAGCCTGTGTGGGCTCAGGGGGGAGGAAAAAAAAGCCCCAACCACCAAAGCAGAGGGAGTGAAGGGAGGATCACAGCAGCGTGATGCCAGAAATTCACAGCAGCACACTGGCTGGAGCATCGTCAGGAAATACTACCTGAAGTGCGAAGCAAGGGCAGAGAAGGCTCCAGCTTAGATACAACTGCAGTGATATTTTATTGATTGCGTAGGACCCTTAAGGCAATTTCGTTAGAGCCTGTAAAAGGAGGATTTTTGGTTTTGTTCCCTTGGATGCCATTGTTTCCTGGCTGCCACGCTGCCTAGAAAAGTCCTTCTGATTTCTTTTGCGCAGTGCTGCAAGCTTGCTGGAGTAATCGCTTTAAAACTTGGGTTTCTAGAAGATGCTGGAAGGAAAAAGAGCAATTTAGCAAAAAACAGTATTTCCTTGCATCAATGTTGCGTTTATGACTTTTATAAGCAATGCTTAGGATTTGCTGTGCTGGCACATTTAGGCTGTGTTTTAGCATCTCTCTTGAATGGGCACTTCAGAAGGCTAAAAGCAGCCCCACATATTCCTGCACGAAACTTGGCTATGGCAAGCACACCACAGCTTGTGCTTCCTAATTCTCATTGGGTATTGCTAAGTGTGGTGGAAGAGGAATTATCATGTTTAAATGGGACAAATTAGAGGGAGCTCTTTAGCTGTGCTTGGTGGGGAGATGAGGGAAACCCAGCTACATATTGATGGAGGCAAAGAGGGTCCTTGAGTACCTGCTCTGCTGAGTATGGCTGCACTGGTGGTACAGGTATCGCCACCTGTAGCATCGGGGCTTGGCCTCTGTGCCAAGGATCCCTGGCTGTAACAGCACAAAAGAGCTCCTGGTGCTCTGGAGGAAGTTTGGGAAGCACGTGTGCCCTTTGGTAGGGGCAGGGGTTAAAGAGCAGAGCGGCCTTAGGAAACCTTTTGTTTTCATATGAAGAGCTTCGCTGGAGTAAAACTAAACCTGGTGGATATTTGAAGGTTTTCTATGCTCTTCCAGTCCCTCAAGTCCTTCAAGGTGAATTTGATGTTCCTGGGGTGTGGTGTGTCCAGGTCTGGTGCTGGAGGCTAAGGCTCGGTCTTGGCAGAACCCCATTGCTGTTTGAGCTATGGAGCAATGTTTGCTTAGCTGATGAAGGCTCTAAATAGCTATCTGAGCTCTTGTTTCAGTAGCTGGTTAAGAATCCAGCACGCAGGCGTACGGCAATGCTGCTTATTAGATTGGATGAGAGAAATTTTGGGTTTGTTAGTTCATAAACAGACAATGAAAACTCTCAGTGTATTGGTAATACATCAGTGTTTGCATAAATAGCAGGAGTTATTCTGGTAATAAAGCAATATTCTTGGCATCATGCTAGGCAAAGTGGGTGCTTTTAACTCCTCTGAATAAATGTTCTCATTTTAAAAGGAAGCAAGTCTGCGAATTGTTATGATTGCTTATGAAAGATCTTACAGCACAATTAAAATCCTGGCTTTTACTTAATCTTACTGAGAAACGATGGGATGTTTAGTGAGCAAAGCAAATAACAACAAGGCTCGATACTCCTGTCACCTGGGTGTTCTCACTGTCTGGGTAAGGGGATGTGGTGACCAAGGGGCTGGGATGCTGTAAATCTGACTATTGATGCTGCAAAGGCAGAAGGGTGATGCAGAGTCAGGCTGCTGGTGTGGGGTTGGCGTGGGTGCTGCCAGCACTGCTGGTGCTGATGGGCACTGACCCCCACCAGGGCTGGCTGGAAATCCTCAGCCTTCTCCCGAAAACATCAGCATAAAGGTTTCCCAGGGCTGTTTCCTCTGGAAAGAAATGATTCCCTGGAAGCAGGAGCATTTCTGATAGGAGACGAGGAGGGTTTCGTGCTCTGTCCCCACAGCCCCAGGACAGGGAGTGACAAACCTGCCTGTGCACTGGGAATGGAAAGCAGAATAAAGAGCTATCATGGGATCACTGAGGCTGGAATTTAGATGTGTTGAGTCAAAATGGCTTTTTCATTTTGAACATCTTTACTGCAGAATTTTAAGAAACTCAGGCTTGATGTTTCCTTTAACACTTTGATTAAACACTTTTCTTCAAAACAGGTTTTGGGCCAAAGCAAATCTAACCAGCTTGGGTTTGGAAATCTGGTTTGGATTTTAAACCTGTGACAGTACAACTCTGTCCAAATTCCAATTAACTAGAATTTTTTTCTTTTACATTTTTTTCCCCTACATAAGCCTCTATTCTCTATGCATTTTTAATAAGCTTTATCCTGGGAAAACATGAGAGCGCTAACTGCAAGTGAAAAGAATAAAGGCAGTTGCTGCTTAGCTCTGAAAATCTGCTAAGTACTGGAAAGCTCATAGTAAAAAAAGCAAAGCAAGGAAGAAATCTTAGCTCTGTTCTGATTAGAAACTGTGAATGAAGATAAAACCTTTTCCCAAACCTTGTCTGGCTGAAAAAACAATGCAGAGTAACAGCACTAGATAAACCTGCAACGGTGCTTTTACACGTTGCTGATAGTGGAATAAACAGCACAAGACCTCTGCGTCCTTATTCTCTTCCTAAATTGCAGAGCTTTGAGTTTTGGGACTGATGCCCCCAGAGGGGGAGGAGGAGGGGAGAGTGCACTGGATCAGTGTGAAAAGCTGAAAGCACAGAGGAGGGAAAAATCCCACATAAGCCCAGATCGTTAGGGAGAAAGCAGTTGTACAGATGATCTTTCCAGAATGTAGAAATCTCTCTCTCTTTTTTTGAGTTTTTGTTGTATGGAGAACAGATGGGCCCGGGGTACCCAGCAGGCAGGTTTCTGTCTCCAGTGTTACCGAGGCTGGTGGGAGCGTGGCAGTGAGTCACTGGGAGCTCAGCAGAGGCAGCTGCCCAGGGAGCTGAGATGGGTTACCCCCGGCTCCAGTACCCGCAGCCATCGCTGTGGGTCTCGGCATTGCTGGGTGGGAGGCCAGGAACCATGGTGAGGGGCAACACCCCCATGGGTAACCAGCACTTGCTGTGTTTGCTCACTGGCTGCTGCCATGTGCTGTAGCAAGGGCAGGTGCTGCGGTTCAGACCTGCCGCAGACAGGGCTGGTTTTGAGGTGTGCAGCACCCCAGGCACCCCTGCAAGCTCTCCCCTGCCCTGGCTCAGCCCCTGAGCCTTTCTGTAACTGGGTGGGAGAGATGCCCCGGGGTCCCATTCTCACCCATGTCTCCAGCCATGGGCTCTCCCCAGAGTCCTGGTTGTGCAGCTGCCACCTGGGTGACATCTGCCCTGGGCACCAAGGTTGTGTGGGGTGTCCCTGGGAGAGGGGAGAGAGGAGCAGAGCCCTTCCCTGTGGCCCACACCCCTCCCTGGGAGGGGCATGGGCTGAGGCTGCCCAGCCTCCCACCCCTCTGGTTTCCTTCCCCCTCACTCATGTTTTGGAAATACTAAGAGATAATATTTAGCTGTTTAAATAAAACACACTCCTGGCTCGAGACCATGTGTTTGTTCTGTGTGGCTTGAGCCTCAGAGCCGGGGTGCCAGCCTGCCTCCATCAGCATGCATGTTCATTTACCTGCAATTACACAGTTCCAGAAGCTTCCTTCAAGCTGCATCTGCTGTTTTCTCCTGCTCCCTTTCCACGTCTGCTGCCCAGAGAGCACTGCTGCCTCCGCCTTGGGCACCTCTTGCTAGATGCGGGGTGGTGGAGCTGGGACCCCAGGTCCCTCACAACCAGCCTGGGGTGTGCAGGGCAGGAGGGCGCCCATGATGTGTGCAGGGGCTTCCACAGCCATGACTGGGTGCAGTAGTGGGGGGCTGGTGGGGGGTCCTTGGCCATGCTGGTGAATGGCTGGTCCTATGGGCATCCCCAGCACCGGCTGCAGGAGCAGCCTTGCTGGGAAAAGCTGCTGACCAGTCCCTTCCCTGTCAGAACTAATCAGTATCAGACAAGCTAATGGGGAGCACAAAACCTATTTAAAAGCTACATTTACCACTTGGCTGATTCCATTACATCGTGTAATATCCAGGTGTCACGTATCCTCTCCAAATGCCGGTTTTAATGCTTTCCCAGCCTGCTAGGTTTAGTTGTATGATGGGGGGGGGCGGAGGGGGCAGGGGCAATCCTCCTGCCATCCCTCCTCCATCCCATAGAACCCAGGAGCTGCCAGGAGGAGGGGGGACTGATGGGGTGCAGGGGCTGGAGGGGGAAGCAGGAGCTCAGCCAGGTGCTCTAGAGATGGGGGTGGAAATGCAGTAGCTGAGTGGGATGTGACACTGCCAAACCCAAGTCCCTGCAGTCCTGAAGACACCAAGCTGATGAGGGAGATGCTGAAGTCCCTTGTGTTGCTGAGGTTTTCCCTGGACCAGGGGGATGTGTGTGTGCTGGCCAGCCTCATCTCCCCATGGTGAAGGTTTTCCAGCTAATGGCTCCTGGATGGGAAGAGCCACTTGGTTAGTTTTGAAATTCAAGGGCTGAGTGTGTTGGGTTTTCCACATCTCCGTGTAGTGTCCATTGTCACTGAGTTAGGCATGATGGCTTTCATTACAGGAGTAGGTTTAAAGCTCTTTACCTTTGTTTTATTAAGGGAGACACCTATCCCTGCCTCCTCTGCACCCTAAACAAACTGGTGCTTTTTGCCACCTCTGTCAATCTAGCCTGGCGTGGGGATGTGGCAGCCAGGGCTACACAAAGGGCTGTGCTTTGCTGACTTGCTGCCTTGGCACAAAGAAGTGCTGCTCGCCTCATCCAAAGCATGGCTGGAGCCATATCGCTCTCCTGCACCAATATGATTTCCCCCTCCCCAGGCAAAATTGTGGCTGAGTTTCCCATCTTCAGGAGGTGATGTCGTCTCCTCAGTACCGGTTGTTCCCGTTCCAGGGATGCCGGGTGTCTGGAATCACCTGGAATGGTGAATTTCTATTTTGCAGTAATTCCTGGTTTAAAGCAGGTATTTTTGTAAGGATTCAGGTGCTTAGAGAAAAGTAAATATCATCTGTGCTGCTTGCCTGGTTTCCCACACTGGGGTCTATCGTGAGTGACTTCACGCAAGCACAAAAAGCCAACATAAGGTATATATGCCATATGAGTTCTGCTGGGAGACTGGAATAGGCTTTGTGGTGCTAAAATGAGATTTTTAAGTCGCAGCTAGTGCTTGCACTGCGCTGGATTTCACCCAGAAGGGGGGGGGGGGGGGGCGGGGGGAGGAAACCCAGTAAAAGAAACGCTATGCACACAGCTCCTTGAGTTTCATCTCTTCCCCGTACTTATAAAGCTGAAAGTCCTTTCTTAGCTTTTTCTTTTCTTCTGTTTTCCTTCCCCTTTGGGCCCTTGAAATCTCACAGATCTGCAGTTGTATCAGTAAATGTATCTAGAATTAGAAGGCAAACCTTATCTTGAGCCCTTGCTGATATTTTCCGTTCTCGGTACACAAGCGCCAGAAAAGAAGCCTGGGAGTTTGCAGCTTGTGCTTGAGCTGTCGTAGGGGGTTCTGAAGCTCCTTTCTAGGTGTCTTCAGCCAGGCATCAAAGATCATGTGTCACTTGTACTCTTCTGTTTTGTGTTCATGCTGTAGTGCACGTTACTCGTGGTGGTTTTATCTGTAGCTACAGTTTTACAGAACAAGATTAAGGATGTAATTGCTTTCTTTGATTCTTAACGAGATCAAACAGAATGACAGAAATACCAGTAAGAGGTTCTGTAAAATGCTGGCTGGCTTGAAGAGGTGTACATATCTACCCCTCACAGCTAGCAGGGTGCCGCTCTGAGAAGAAAGAACGGGCTGTGCCTCCAGAAACCGATGCTGATCCACAAAGTTGGTCAGAGCGCATGGGGTTTGTTTCCCCACGAGCTTTTCCATGGGTCAGAGACTGCATGTGTGTTAAAATGTTGAGACAACTGATGGTTCAACACGACACGGGGAGCAGATTCCCTACAGCAGCTCGGGGACCCCCCAGGCTGGGACGGGCGAGGTGCCCACTGGCACTGAGCTCTGTCCCGCAGCCCTGCAAACTGATGCTCTCCTTGTGCTCTGGGTGCCCAGCTGGCTCAGGCTGGGGAAATATGCCTGAGGGAGGGAGAGCTGCACTCTCCTCTCCGTGCCTTTCTTAGGTCATGCTCGAGCTCGGCGTGCCAGTGTAAGATAAAACGGGTCAAGTAAGTGAACAGGCATGAGCCTGCTTGGAGTAAATGCAGGGATAACAGAGTAATGATGTTTAAGCACGGCACAACTCATCGGCAGCGTAACAGGGCTTTAGCACCTGATCTCACGCGGCACAGTTGCTCAAGTGCTGCATGCACAAGTAGGAAGCTCTCGCACTGCTGTGTAATTGAGCCTCGTGTTATGTGTGATTCCCTGGCTCTAATGCTAACTACGAGAGTGATTAACTACATGGAGCTCTGTGTTTAGTCTGCGAGGCAGGAAGAGTGCAGGGGAGCTCAGCTCGTGCAGGCAGAGGAGCCAGGATCCAGCAGCAGAGCCCTGAAAGTGTATTACATGCTGTAGCCGCGTTCAGAAGTGTGACTGCTGGACACAGATCCTGTTGGAGGGGGACAGCAGGCAGGAGGATGGAATGGTGCTTTTAAGGATGAAGCTAAGCACTTGGAGGGGTTAGAAAAAAGATCTGCCAGGGTACTCTTATGATTGTTTTGTGGTACCTTCCCCTCTTCTCTCAGAGCAGTAAACACAGCATCGCCCCTGCAAAGAGGAGGTGGTTACTCCAAGGTTCCCAGCACAGGCCTGTGGTGGTGCGGAGGGACCTCCCCAGGAGGTAGCACCCCCAGACTGATCTTGGTAGAGCTTTGTTCATCCAGTCAGACTCCTCTGGGCTTCTGGAGTCACATCCCAGGAAAAAAAGATCCCCTTTGTTCCAGCAGGAGAATATAACTGGGGACTGGGAGATGTCTCCTTCTCAGATGCTGCTGCCATGGCCCCCCGGGAGCTGCTGTGTCCTGGAGACAACTGCTTGGGATGGGTCCTGTGCTTGCAGCCACACTGTTACATCAGACAGCTCCTGAAAGGGCTGTGGTGAGACACTGTGCAGGAGGATGAGCTACAGCACAGCTCAGGTAGCTGGCACTGGGGAGGGATTGCATGTCCCAGAGGAGAACAGCCCTGATGGAATGGTGCTGGGGTGCCCAGGTCCTCCCAGAGCAGGGGGCTGCATACCCTTGCTTTGGGCTTGCGTGCTTCCACTGTGTTCTTTCTGACAGCCAAGGCAGGGTGACCCACGGTGGTCTCACCTTCAAGCCCTTTGGCTTCTGTCCTTGTTCAAACAAGGAAGGAACGATGAGATTTTAAAATGCTTCTGAAACTTCCTAGGGGATAAAGTCTCTTTCTTGTCCAGCTCAGCGCTGTGTTCTCCACAGTGTGGGATACAAAATGATGTTTTCATTAAGAACAGCCAAGTTCTCAGGCTCAGCCAGAACAGTTTCTGCAAGGCTGTACAGCAGGGTCACTGAAACAGCAGTTGCCATGAACTTTAACATAAAGATACTGAAAAATGGTGTTAAAGTGGTAGAGGAATAGAGCAAAGTATCTCATCTGATACACCTTAAACACAAATATTCAAATAAACAGAAAAGGAGGATCATGACAAATGGATATTGAAGAAGGTGGTTCCAGGTGCAGGTGCAGAAATGAACAGAAGGGAAGACACAGGATTTTGTTTTCTTCTCTGAAATATCTTCTGTTCCTCTGAGATAAAGAAACGATAAGTCCCTGAGAGAGAAAAATGTTCCTCTCGGTGACCTTATGGATTTAAGATCTATTTCTAAGCCAAATTTTCATAAAAAACCTGCCACACACAATCTCCAGATTAAACCTCATTTTATTTTCAGACAGACGTGACCTTTCCTAGCTTTGGATATTAAATATCACAAAACCTGCTGCAATTTAAGCTGAGGATTTTATATTTAAATAAATGTAACTTAAAAGCAAAACTAACTCCTGTGCAGAACACAGGGGACTGGGGGGGCTGGGCAGGGGGAAGCGCTCCCTCCTCTTCTTGAGGATGCTCCAGTACAGTCTGTGTCCCTGTGCTCCCCTCAGCCAGCCTGCAGAGAGATGCTTGTGTTGCTTTGACCTTCTGGCTGGTCTGCAGGGGAGGGCTGTTGGGGCACAGACAGTCTCCTTAGCTCTGAGCCTGGATGAAGCAGCTTTGCTCAGCAGTTTGGTCTGCTGTTAGTGACTGAGCTGTGTATGCAGCCAGGAAGGGGAATTCAGAGGAATCCTCTGTGCTGCTGATGCCATGGAAGTGGCTGCAGGATAGGACCTGGATGGACAGGCAGCCTCTGGGCACCAGTTTTGCAAAGAGAGGAGAAAAAAATGACAACAACTGGTGTGAGAACACTATTCTCCATAGGCTTGTGGTCGCCAAAGGATGTGTCGTTATGGCAGGGGGAAAGGCACCAGCATCAGCAGAATTTTCTCTGGTCTTCTGTCTGCTGGAAAACACGTACATGGCTGTAAAACAAAGTTTGTCTCATTTGCAAGAACTTGGAACTTCAGCAGGAGTGTTTTTTTTCCATCCTTCCCCTTTCAGCTGGAAGTGCCTTTTGGTTAACAAATGCTTTGCGACAACAAATCAATGTTGTTCTGGGTAACAGAATTAACTCAACCTGCACAGCTACGGATTTGCTCTTTGATTATTGTCAATAACCAATCTTTCTGTGGGTGAAATGAAGGATCTCTGCTCATTAGCACGTGCTGCACTGCGTGTCATTTATCAGTGAAGGAAGTTAAAGCTTCCTCAAGGAGCCAGGGATGTTTAGATGGAGGTGAATGTTAAACAAAGAAAAAGTTGTGCTGGACAAGGCTGGCATGTAGTAAATCATCTTGGTTTGAACTGTGAGGGCAATTCTGGATGCTTTCTCAAGGCTTTGCTCTTTTTTGGGGGGGAGGGGGGGTCTTTTTTTGTCTTGCACTTGGAATGCTGTGAGAATTAAACTGCTTATCTGATTGCTGGCATTACCTGCTTCAGTAGCTGGATCCTAAATACCTCTGCCAGGTGTAGCTGTTGCACTCATGCTACAAGGACACAGCCAGAGCGTGCTCAGGAAGATGGGGTTGGGAGAAATCACTGCTGCAGACAAAGCCAGGGACAGTGGGTTCAGCAGCAGAGGCATGTTGAAGATGAAGGACCAGGGGACTCTCTCCCCTGTGAGCCTTGCAGTGCTGCAGCCAGCTCCTCAGCGGGCTGGATGGGTGCTGCAGCCAAGCCCATAGGGACTCCGTTTCTCCTTCAGACTGTCCTTCCTGGTTTATCCAGCCCTGAGCTGGACTGTCAGTCTCAGGCTTGTCTTGATGCCTCTTGCCCCTGTCCCACCCCAGCCAGGAAGCCAATCTTCCTCCCCAAGACACCTCCTTGCTCCTGAGTGTGCAATTCCTATTTATTTGGGTGATTTTAGCAGAAACCAGAGGTGTTTGGAAGCAGCCGGTCCCACCGCTGCTCCCTGAGGCTGCACAGCCAGTTGGAGGTACAAAGTCTGACCATGCTGAAGCACCCCAGAAGCCCAGGCGAACCCCAAATTTCCCAACATATCTATTCAGGGCATATAAGTGAGTTGCCATGGAGATGTGCTGAGTGCGGGCACGATGCTCGAGTGATGGAGTCTCACAGCCAGAGGCATCTGTTAAGCTTATTTTTATCAATTTTTAAAGAGGGTATGATGGTGGTATCTTCCCCACCTTCCCCTCATCTCTTGCAAAAGCTTGGCATTTGCACTTTATTGAGAGCATGGGCTTCAGCGACTTTGAAAATGAACCTTAACGAACATGAAGCGCTGGCTTGGGGAACGTGTGCTATGAGGGATGGAATTTAGTAGCAGGGAGCTGCCACCTTTGACATATTGCTCTGGCTTTAATGAGAGGGAGATTGACAGCCTGAGACAGAGGTAAAGGAAGATGTGCCTCTGCCTTCACCTCGGGGGGTCACAGCTAAAGCTGGGGCTCAGAGCCGGGTCAGGAGGAGGAAAAGGAGGTTTTATTTATGAAACTCTGACTCAGTGGCCATTTCCAAATAGGTCTTTTAATTGGCTTTTCCCTTCCTTTCTTCTGGCTGCGTTGACTCCAGCTGCCTGCCCACGTCGTTCCCGGACGAGATGGGTTGGTGGGGCAAGGGCTGGCTGCAGGCTGGGACAGCGGTGGGGTTCACAGATACTTGTGTTAAGGGGATGTCCAGCCACAAGCACTTCTTCCATTTCACATGGGTAACATACACCTCTGCTGAGAGGTATTGAGCATGCCATCAGCATTTGGAAGTCCTTGCACAAAAGCTGCTGTAGGAGTTTACACACATGGAGCGAGTAGTAACAGTGGTCTGAGGAAGAAGTAATTATTCAATACAAAGTGAATATCTCTGTTTTCCTCTTTTATTTTTCTTACCTGATTTTATTTAGCTAAGGGCCGTACAAGTGTTGACAATGGGGAAATTTCCACTTCAGCTTCAAGCTGAACAAAAGCCAGCCTGTCTCTCTCCGAAGTAAATCACGGCTAACTCTGCTGAGGCTATTCTGAGTCACTATAAAAATGACACAAAGAACCACATAGGATGTGAGCCAAAAACAGCATGGGGGGGAAAATAAAGCAAAGTTATGGCCCTTATCACTCACAAAGTACACTTTTCACAGAAATGCCCGTGAAGGATAGCCCTGAATGCCTTGCTGAGGCTCAGACAAGTGATGATACAGTGATGTTATTGCTCACATACTACAATTTTCAGCATCATGGTGGTGCTTGAAGGCAGTGATTAGGCTCTGGCCTCATTAAACTCTGCAAATACATAATGAAAACTGGCCTCCCTGAAAATCTTGTACCTGAGCTTTGAACAGAGCAAGTGGTAGGCAGCTTTAGGAGGGGAGATGAAGACAGCAATAATGCAGACATGTGGTTTCTGTCCAGATGGGATTGTGCTGGGCTGGGTAGAGCCTTTTTTTCATGGACATAACTACAATCATGGTAAGGATTCTTCACTCTAAAAAACCCAGGTCTGTACTACCCTGGGAAGGGGCATCGAGACTAGTACCCAGGCAGGGAGAGATTGTAAATGGCCAAAACCTGTGGCTGTCCCGGGGGGGCATGTTGCTGAAGCTGCTGCCTGGGACATCTGCTGCGAGCCCAGTGAGGTGGCAGCAGTGGTGGGCAGGGATGGGACAACCTTGCTGTGATGCTACCAAAACATAAAGTGATGCTTCAGTAGTTAGCACGCACTGAGCCCCCATGGCTGTTCCACAAGAATAAGATAACCTGGCCTGAGAGCACGGGGCTGGGAATGGGGGGCTCTGCACCCTGCCCAGACCCTGTCCCATGCTTGTGTCTGCCCACCCTGGGAACCCTCAGCCACTCATGGGGACACGGGTATTCCTGTGTCTTCGCTTGCAGCTGCACACAGAAGTATTTCTGGAATCCAACAGGATTCACTCTGGAGCACATAATGCAGAGTTATGAGAGTCGTTTGCCTGAGTATTATCTAATCGTGGAGCTAAACTGAGCTGTGTGATGATATGGGTACATTTTTACATGAGTAATCTGCAAGGAAGATGCTCTACATAAATGTCACCTGATTTTGTTCTGATTTAATCCCCTTTATTTACTGTGCTGTTCCACCTGTTTATTATTTTCAATTTCTCCTCCTGGCATTTTACCTCGCTGCACCTGCCACTTCTGATCCTGCATCAGGACCTCTGGGAGAGGACAATGAAGCACCTCTGTGTCATTCTCTGATATGGAAGTAAGAAAGGGAATGCAGGGAAAATAGATGCCAGAAAAAGCTGCACCACTTGTTCTAAAACAAGCACTAACAGCTCCTTGCAGCATTGGCAGCACAGTGGTCTGGAGGCAGTCCCTGTGCCTTGGCCAGTGTGTCTTGCTGCCCTTGTTCAGAGCAGAAAACCTGCACCAGATGCAAAAGCATCATGGAATTGGGTCAGTGCAATCCCTGGGATCTGCTCTCCCCCCGCCCTGCCCCCACCAAGCCTATGTAGGTTGTCCCGGGGCTGGGGAGCAGGCAAAGCTGCTCCCCAAGCTGGGCCTGCGCCAGCAGCATCCCTCACACATCCCTGGATGGGAGAGATCTTGCTTCTCCCTAGGTTGTCCAGCTCTGGCACAACACCAGTATCACAGTGCAACAGAGGGGAAAATCACTTGGCTTCTGGGCTTGTGGCTTGCCATGGGCTGTCTGGGTGGCCCATCACAGCCCCTTGGCCAGGTCAGCCCATGGAGAGACCCCAGGACTCATCCTGCTACAGCCTTGGGGCCCAGCCGCCTCTTCACCCCGGGATGAGGACATTCCCCTGGACCACGGAGGCGGCTCCGCTCTGAGCGATGGTTGCTGTTGGCAATTTATCAGACATAATTATGCCAATTAGCCCACACATGCAGCTCCAGCTCTGGGAAGGCTTTACGACCTGACAATATATTTCTGCTGGGCAGAGAAGCACAAACCTTTCCCTCAGATTATTGCAAACTAATCAGCCTGGGTAATAAGTTTACAATTTAGCACACAGCTCGGTAGTTTGGTTATAAATGCTTTGTTTTGTCACTGTTTTAGTTGCCCTGCTTTGCAGGACTGATATCAATCCTTATTCAAATCAAAAGTCCTTTTCATACACGCTCCAGTGAAGTGGAATTTTCTGCAGAATAAGGTGTTATTAACCTAGCTCCGCTCTTCCCAGCGAGGAAGGAGCCCTGCCACTGAAACCATTCCTCACCGATGAACCCTGCTTAAACAGCGATTAGCAGACCTTCCAGCAGCAAGAAAAATGCAAAACCCGCGACCTTTCAAGCTCTCAGCTGTGGTGGTTTTTAAGATGTTGAGAGGATTTCTGTTTCCCTTCCCAGAATTTCTGCAAACAGTGATTTTTATTTCTTTTATAGCTCTTCTCGACAGCACATCGCTTTTTGACTTCTCAGTTTGTTTAGCTTGCTTCTCTCCCTTCTCGTGTGAAGGGGTTTTTTGGGATCAGCTGGAGACTATCCAGTGATCCAAATTCCCCCCCTGCAGAGCTAGCACCAGGTTTCCCCCACCCCACAGCCCTGATAACCCTCATGTTGCCTGTGGAGCAGCCAGCACCATACATGGTACCACATCTCGAAATAGGACAGTGATATTGTTGTGCCAAGTCTGAGTTAAAATGAGGATGGTGAGGAGAGAAGAGGGGGAAAGGGATGTGTCAGTGGAGGGGTTTGGGATGATGCCAGGACCTGTCTGTGCTGGGATGCTGTGGATCAGCACCAGTAAATCTGGGAGGGATGTGCCTTCTGGTTTGGATGCCTGGGAGGGCAGGCAAAGCTTAGAGAGCATCACAACGTTCTGTGTGTGCTGCTGGCTTTATCCCAAACAGCAGGAGTCACTGGAGGTCTGAATGGCCTACCGTGGGGTGGGTTGGTGTGCCTGAGGAGCCTGCCGTGGCTCCGGAGCACCGGCTGAGAAACAGAAACGTTAGCACACAGGGAAGAACATTTGTCATTTAAAACTTGCTCCCGTTTCGGAGAGTTAAAAAAGAAACAGCGTTTTTATTTTAGGGTTTGTCAGGCGTTTGTTGCTGATGGTTTCCCTCCCTTGCTGCACTCCACGTCAAATGAATAAATGCTTTCTCTGCCTTTTTCTCCTACTCAGTAACTTCCAAATTTGTAGAGAAAAGGAAAAAATGTGAGGGGAGCCCTCCTTTTTCTCCCTCTAATCTTATTCACTGTGGTTTGCTCTTTTGGTAGTAAACAGAGGAGAGAATTAAGGAGAGCAATGTAAAATTACAGAATTTTTTTTCCCCAAAAAATCCCAAAGCAAAAGAAACCACTAATTTCTGCCAAAGCTCACAGACTTTAATCCAAAGAAGTAATTTCTTTTTGTGGAAGATGTTGCTTTCCACCGGGACCAGTTTTTCCTCAGGGTAAAAAATGTTAATTAGCTTTCTACTTTAACCACCTAGGAAGAGGGAAAGGAGGTTTCCCCATGGGTGATGCTGTGGCTGTGGGAGCAGCATGTCCTTCTCTGAGCTGGTCTGTGCAGCATCACCTCTGCCTCCATCCTCTGCTCACTCCTCCTCCAGCCCCGAGAGCAGCAGCAGCCCCAGAACCTACAGCCGCTGCCCATACAGGCTGGAATAATGCTTTGCTGAACATACTGCAGCAGGGAACTGTGCTTTTGTGTGGGATGGCTCCAGTGAAGGATGGAAAGAGGAACATGTGCTGCCTGCAGCAGGGGTGCTGCCCTTCAGGGTCAGGTGCAGCATCTTTACCTGCTGCTGCATGTTTCCTCTGAGAGCATCCTCCAGCATCGTTCTGCCTCCCTGCTCTGACAGCTCTGCCTCATGGAGTGTTGGGCACTGAGGGATGCCCTGGGAGCCGGGGGATTCCCTGGAGCCAGAAGATTCCACTCCCCCTGGGCTGAGCTACTTCCTCTGCTTCATGTCCTCATCTGCCAAAGGGAGCTTTAATTACCAACACCATCCTGGTTTCGGCAGGGCACGGAGATGTGGGTGCCCAGCTGACTGATGCCTGGGTGGGGTGGGAGCCGGCCACACACACAGACAGACAGACTTGCAGAACCCAACAGCATGCAGAAGCTTTCCAGGAGCTGTTGAGACCTGAGCTGGGCACAGCCAGACACCCATGTCTGTGCCTGCCTGTGAAGAACAGGCACACAACCCCCCCACCCCTCCCGGTGCAGGAACAGGATCTCTCTTGGGTTTTGAATACTTTAGAGCTGCCCTGAGCTTGTGCTTTAAGTTCCCAGCAGAGCCAGCTGAGGAAAGCTCTGTCTCAGTTCAGGTATCCAAGCTGTTCTTGTGAAGAAGAGCTTCCATCAGAGCGAAGAGCTAACAGCTATAATTATTAGCTTTAAAATTTTTAAAACTTTGGAGTGAAAAGAAAGTTTCAGCATAAACCAGAAATCTGTGGTGTAGGTATTGACACAGTCCTCACCCTCCTGCGTTGTCATAAATAAGGACATGATAATTAGATATTTTTTTAAGGGACAAAATTATTTTATTTGCTTCCCTGCTAGTTTTCATGAGACCATCAGTCAGCCCCTGCATAGATAAGATTTCTTATGTTCACTGACAGGATAAATTATATGGTTCTCATCCAGCAAATCAGCATTACTGTGCAACGTTCTCTCTCGTAAAGTGATGTCTGAGAAAATCATAAATTCTGCCCAGGTTTATTAGATCTGTCTTTTATTCACATATTTATTTTATCCCAAGTTGAGGCGCGGGTTTTTTTTCTAATTATTAATCACATTAATGAGGATGGGGAGGGGATGTGGTGTTCCGTATAACAGAATGGCTGCGGGGATGCTTGGGTGTTCAGGGGCTTTTTGTTAGGGTGTGCTGTGAAGTCTGACTGTGGTGACGTTGTGGCTGATGGCGCAGAGGTGACGCGATGACAGATCCAGCCTGAGTGCTGGTGACGGGAGATGATGATGACAAGGCTAATGAGGAGCCATTCTGCCTTGCTCTGGGGGTAGGGATGGAGGATGGTGAGGGGATGTAGCCTCGGCTGCCAGCCTGGCTGCCCCAGGCCACTGGTGCACGTGTGGTCTCTAGCCTCTGCTGCTTTTGAGGTGGCCAAGCTGTGGCGGGGGGGAGCTGGCCAGTGGCTATGGGGTGTGTGGGGTGGGAGCAGTTACCTGCCCTCTCTGAGCCAGTGCTGAGCATCCTCAGCATCACCACACCATTGGCACAGCCCAGAAGACTTTTGAGACCTTTTAAAATCAGAGCTCACTGGTTTAGATCTTAATTATCAGTGTGACTTATTATTTACTGGCTTCCCTGTTTCACGTCCCTGATGTGATTCCAACAATAAGCTTTGCAGTGGGGAAAGAGGGGAGTTTCTCCCCACTGTCCCCTTTAGCATCCAGGAGGAAGCTGGTGACTCCTGGAGCTGGTTATTGGAGATCACCAAAGAGAGTGGAGATGTGCAGAGCTGTAAATGTCACTGCAAGTCAAGAGCCTGACGTGAAAACAAGAGTGAGAAGCGAACTGGGAGTACCGTTGGCATTTAGCAATGATGAGTCTCATCACCAGCCTGGCCGTGCTCGCCTGACACCCATCGGGAGCTGGTGTTAAAGCCAGGTGATGGATTCAGAAACTGCCCTCTTGCTGGGCTGAGTGTTTTCCTCAAGAGAAACTTTGGGGCTGAGCACAGCGACTGCGATGCCTCCCGGCGCAGCTGGAAACTGGGCGTGCTGGAATATCCCAGCCACAGGGGCATGGAGGGATGCTGCCGTCAGCACCCTTGTGCCTTTTATCATACCAGAGGAGCTGTTGCCTCCTATTAGGCATCTGCTCTGACACCAGGAACCGGCCTTTTGCCAGGTGTGATACAGCACTCCTGTGACACAGAAACCACCGCTGGATTGATTGACAGTGCAAGCGGCTGGGTGCTTGGAGGGGGGGGTGGAGTTGAGGCATTTTTCACTCCACTCCCTCATGGTGTAATTCAGTATCCTTGTATTGTTCCAGACTCATCAAAAATTTGGAGAAATGAGGCTGGATATGTGGGCTGGGGTGCGGGAGGCTGGGTTATTGTTGAAAGTATTGATTGAAGAGTGGGAGAAATCGCGTTAGAGTCCGGATCTCTCTTTATTCTGTTAGAGAGAGGAAACAGCATTTTCTTAAACCATGAGTCGATAAAGAATTGTTTGAGACTTTTTTTTTTTATTTTTTAAACCTTTTCTGATGATGGTGTTATGTAGCTCTGAGGCGGTTTTTGGAAGAAGTACAGCTGCTTTGGCCTGTGGAGGGTAAAGGCTGTCAGACCACCTGTGTGGTTAATACAAACAGGAGGAGCCTGGATGCCTTTAGAGCAAAGCAAATTTCTTTAACGGGACATGAGGACAGCAGTGATGGGTCCACTTGTCAAACACAGCCATGGGTTAGAACCCTATGGCCAAGGGACTTGCTAATTCTGGTGTCCTCACCCAGTTCCTGCAAGGGCTTCACGTCAGGGTGCGCTCTCCATCCTTGGAAATGCCGGAGGGGCTGTGGCACCCCCCAAGGTGCTACACATCTGGCACTCTGGTGCTGCAGGGTTCCCCATCACCTCTGAGCTCGCCCTAGGGTTAGATCCCACTCCAAAAGGAGAGCTTGGTATTGAGAGAGTGAAGGGCTCGGTGTGCCCATCCCCTCTGCTCCCCAGGGCTCCTGCAACCCTTTCCCAGTCTGTAAAAATCATACTTTTAATATGAAAAACCATTATTCATTCTAATCACATGGTGCTCCCAGCTCTTCATAATCTGAGAACTAATCCAGTAACCGTACTTCAAAGGCTCAGTGCAGGACAGCGCTTTGTTAGGCGTAGCTTATCCAGCAAATTCAAGTTTTCCTCTACAGAGTTTTCCATGAAGGAATGGGTTATTTACTCCTTCGTTGAGTCATATTCAAGTGATGAGTAAGTAGCAGGAGCAGACTGCGGGTTTATTGAATGCTTACAGACTTTAATTTCGTTTGATGCTCGCCATTCGAGGCTTGAGTTCAGGGGCTGGCAACCCAGGTACTGTGAGGGCTGGTTCTTTTCCATGGCTAGTCTCCTGATGTTTTTAAGGAAGCCCTGCTTCTTCCAGTACAAGCGAGTTTAATTTTTGTAATTAAAAATAAACTTTTCACTCTGTGCCAAAAATTTGCTTTTCAAGAACGGAGCTCAGAAAAGAACTGAATTCTCTTATTTCATCAACTCCTGCAAAGTGAACAGTGGAGCCATTTACTGTGATTAAATTAATCACTGAGCAGAAATTTGCGTGTAATAGTCTGCCACCAAAGCAGCCGCTAATGATTTTAAGCATTTTACTCTAGGGGTCAGCAATTTCTCACCCCTTTGGGCTGGAATGAAGGGGCTGTCAGGCTCCTTGCAGTGAAAGGCACTCTCATTAAATGAGAGGGGTATTTTAAGGATGCTGGGGTTGCAACGGGTCAGAACATTTTAAGAGCAAAAAGCTGGGGGAGGCCCAGGAGATCAGTAACGCTCTGGGCTCTGAGCGTGCCCTGCCTGGTAACGCAGCCTCGCTGGATCACCGCACTCCAGCATGGGTGCTACATGCCACCCAGGGCTGGACTACATTGGCTTTTATCTCTGTGCCAGCACCACAGCCCTGCCAGCCACCGTTTGCCACTCTTTGCTCGAGCAGTGCCAGGGATCTGGGGTGCGGAGGTGTGCAGGGCCCCATGGTGAGGTGCAATGGGAGAGACAGGGCGTACGGGGCTGGCTGGCTTTGCTGCAGGCAATGGGGCTGCTTCACATCTCCCCAGCTGGGGACTGGGCTGGATTCTCCCAAGCAGTTTATCACAGTCTCTTCTGTGGTTAGGGCGAGCACTGTTAACATGAGCCATGGGAAGACCTGTCATCTCGTTCTCAGGGAGTAACGTTCTCCCTGCTTCTCAGAGCTGGCATAGTTTGGAGATAAAATTGTTTCTCAGAAACAGGCACAAGATCTGAACTGACATTCCCTGAGAAAATGAATCCTGCAGCTAATTTCCCAGCGTACGGGTTGAGCTGAATAGTAAATGAATGATGCTAACGAAGAGGAGCGCCTGGGTCTTCGTTACGTTCTAGCTTTGATTGCTTTGCTCTATTTGGGCCATGTACCCACTGCAGAAAGCAGCAGCCTTGGTGCCCCAGCACAGGGAGCCCGATGGGGGTGGGGAGGGGGATGTGGGGAACGCAGTGAGCTGCGAACTCGGCTGGTTTGTAGGAACTTTGTATTGTCTGGTCATTTACCAAGATAATTAATTAAAAAACAAAGGCAAATATTGCTCACAGAGGGGAGGAAGCAGACTTGGGGCTCTGCTCTTGCCTCTCTTCAGAGCTGCCCAGAGCTGACACGTCCAGCATGGCTGTGTAGCTCTCGAGTGGGTGCTGGAGAAACAATTGCTTCACATGCAGTATTTTGAGGTACAAAAATAATGTCATTGCATCTCTCATGATCCACTTCATCAATCTCAGTGACATTCACCCACTCTTCCTCCTCCCCAGCACAGTTAAATAACCCTCAGCTGCTCTCACCCCTGAGGATACAGGTTCCGAATACCTTGGGGAGAGAGAGGCGACTAAGGATGGCCTTCAGAGCAGGAACGCTGTGATTCCCTGTCCCACAGATAGGTCCTGGCTTGGTTTTTGGGGAACTTGGTGCTTTGAGGTGGGGGATCCACTCCCAGAGCAGGGCAGCGGGGACGGTGATCTGGGGATGGGACAAGACTGGCACAGGGTGTGGGTGGAGGGGCCGTGCTGGTGGCAGCAGGAGATGATGTGCGGCTGGTGCAGCCCTAGTTTCGAAGGGAGCAAATCACATAATCTCATTCCTGGTGGATGGGGAGGGGGATGTCAAGAAGAGGTGGTGCTTTTCATGAGAAGGTGGCAGGAATCACCCTTGTATTCAGCCGGGTGGGTCGTGTGGGCAGGGTGGGATGTGACCAGGTGTCACTACTGACTGTTGGTAGGAAGGGTCATCACATCTCTAATAGTCCTTGGATGAGCCTCTCTGTGCCCCAGCTGCATGCTGTCGAAATCCAGGGTGTATGAGAGGCCCACATCTCATAGGAAGGGAGAGTGAGAGATAGCAAAGGCTGAAGAGGTAGCCTACCACACAGCACCTGTACTCAGTTGAAGGAAATCCATCCTTCTCCAACTCAAGGGAGTCATGAAGGTCATTGTATCAAGTATAGAAATAAATTGCCACATATTTTATCATTTCCCATACCTTGTTTATATTATTATTATTACCTGCGTGCTATGTTTTATTAGTACCAAGTGCCCAATCTCGTGATGCTTCATTATTTCACTAGATTTACATGGCTGACAATAAAAATAATAATTTCAAAGTAAATAGCCAATCATTAAACCTCTGGGTACTAATAGGGAAGAATTAACTCGGCATTAATGCGGACGCAGTGTGCTGTTAGTGTGGGTAGGGAAGTATGCTGTAAGTCACCCAGTAAAGAGTGAGGGGTGGGTGTAGAGGGTATACGTAGAGGAAGCCACTGCATACTGGTGCATCTGGAAAATGGATGTATTTTGGGAGCATCCAAGCACTGTGCAGTGCAAAGGACAGTGGGTGTTTCCCAGAGCCCTAAAAGCCAAGGTTTTGTGATTTCTGCCACATTCCTATGTAGGTCCTCTTTGTCCTGGCTGAACCCAGGGGTTTGGCATGAAAGGGAACTGTCTGGAGGAGAAATTGGTCCTGTGAATCACCTGGACTTGGATATTTGCACCCTGGAAACTGCCTGGGGAGTGGGAGCAGCTCTCTGCTTTTTGCAGGCAGGGAAGAAAAAAGTCTCCTGTATTTTCATCGTAATGAAATGCTCACCTCTTGATTCTGTCCCTAATGTCGTCCCCCCATCATCATGTTCTCCTCATTGTACTGGAGCATAATCAAAATTTCAAAGGGCTTGGATGAAGCTGATCGAAGATGGATGGGGAATGTTTTTCTCCCCTGACAATAGGCGTTGTTAAGGCTTTTGTGTGCAGCTCCTCAGCTCCTGAAAAATGAGCGTGTAATCTCCATCCTTACATGCAAAGGAAATAGAAAATCCATACAGGCCATTTTAAACCCTATAGATTTCAAAAGCTTTATTCCCCATGGGGTGCTGAGCAAAATGCTTGTCCCCTACTGAAAGCCAGGCACGACGCTTCCCCCCTGTATTTAGGGGCGCGATGAGGGGTCCTGCACGGTGCCCATGGTGGGGGGAGGATGCTTGCTGATGTGGCTGGTTAGCACTTGCAAAGGCAGAGGTGAGCAGGGAAGTTGTTTAACAGATCTGCTCTTCTCTGGAGCAACCAGGGGACCCTGGAGCAGCCTTGCAGATTACCATGGGATCTCCTGCCCTTAAGCATTTTGCAGGCTCAGAAGCTTAATATTAAGGAGTAATCCAAAATCCTTTGAAAGGATTCTTTGGTATCAGTGGCCTTTCTTGAGGCACGAAATTAAATCCTAAAAGGTGAAGGAACTGAGATGCTCATAGGCTCGGGATGGGATGGGACAGGACAGATGGGATGGGACAGACAAGCAGCTTCTTTCTTACCTCTAGATTCTGTCAAAAACTCCCATGTACGTGTTCCTGGGAAGATTTTAAAAGAAACTAATAAGTGGCACCATCCCACTGGTCTGTTTGGGTAGCAGGTAGATTGTTCTGTGACTAGGTCTCTGTGTAAATTAAATACCTGTAGCAGAATAATGAAAACTGTGGAAGGGAAGGAAAGTTTTCATTAATTTGGCCCTTGTGATAGAATTATTTAGTAAGAATTAGAAAACAAAGCACGGGGAATCGATTCTTAAGACTTTGTGAGGCTTTAGATAAGTAGCAGTGAGTTTTCTTTCCTTTCTGTTTATATTTAGATCAACCTCGTGCAACAGAGGTAAAATCATTTTGGTTAATTTTAGAAGCCCTTTAATTTCTTCATTACATTCCTAGCATTTCTCACCAGCTCTACGGCCTTCAAGCCCAAGACAGTCGACTAAAGACAAATTAGACCCCGTGCTTCCTTTGTCTGCTTTAATGAGTGGCTGCCATTACCCTTGAGATGCTTCCAGGACTGTGAGCTTTTAAATGCCTGTTTTCAATAAGAAAGATATAATTTTAGTTTTTAATGTTTAAAGATTAATTACATAGTAGCCCCTCCGCAGATCCTCAGCTTCCTTCCCCTTCTTTGTGATTTGATGCTTTAAATTAAGGCTGGGGGGGGGGAATGTGACTCTCATCCCTCACGAAACATCCTTGGGATCCCTCCCCGTCACTGCGGTCCAGGTGTAGGCGAGGGTTTGTGGCCACGTTGGTCTTGGTGCAGCGTGTTCCCAGGCCGGTGGCTCTCAGGGCTCTTTTCTACCTTGTGATTTTCAAATGGTGCCAGGGCACAGTGTGTTCCCTCCCCACCTCTCCTCTGATCCCACCTGTGTAGACGAAACCCCAGCGGTTGGAGCTCTGGGCTCATGCAGGTTTCACAAGGCGAATAATCCACGTTAAAAACTCATCAACAAGAAGTGTGTTAAGAGAAACCATTTGGATGCTTAAGATGGTGCATTTTTAACAGTTATTTTAAATCTAAAACCACTTTGCACTTGGCAAACTTCAGGTCACTCCTGGATACAGACATTTGCCCCCTGGTTGGTTGATTTCAGCAATTTCACTCTTAGAACAAACCCAGGACACTCACATCGTGTTCCTTGCGTGTTTCTGGCATGAAAAAAAACCCAACTCCAATTTAAAAAATAATCTTAAGCGTTCCTTCATGACCAACTGGCTGCAAAGAAACATTTCAAATCAAAATAATGAGGTTTCTAGGAGTGGGTTCGCTTCCCTGTGCCTTTGGTGAGGAGCAATCGAGATGTTTCCGCGGGCCTTGCTGCTCTTCCACGGCAGCGCCCAGGCTCCCTCTATCCCAGAGCTCAGCACCAGACTTTTGGCTCAATGGGAACTGTAAAGCGAGTTCCTGGCTGCTCCTGCTCCAGCACGGGCAGCTCTGGGGCTGTGGCTGATGTGGGGATGTGAAGGGATTTTCTGGAGCAAACTGAGAGCTCTCCCACTGATGGTAGTGAGTTGTGAGAAGGAACAGATCCTGGAAGCCCTCGGTCCTGGAATTGTGGAGTCACCTGGGTTGGAAGAGACCCTTTAGATCATTGAGTCCAACCACAGCCTAACCCTGCCCAGCCCACCTCTAGATCCTGTCCGTAAGGACTTCATCCACATGCCTTTTACATACTCCCAGGGACTGTGACTCCACCACATCCCTGGGCAGCCTGTTCCGATGCCTGACAGCCTTTTCAGTAAAGAAATTCTTCCTGATATCCAACCTAAATCTCCTTTGGTGCAGTTTGAAGCCATTTCCTCTCATCCTATCACTTGTCACCTGAGAGAAGAGACCACTCCAGGTTTCAGAGGATGAGGGGGGTGCCCAGCACCCCTGCTTTTCCTGGGTTGCTGAAGGTTGTTTTGTACCAGCAGCAGGGTGAAGAGGGGAGATAGCAATGGGCACGATCTCAGGTCTCTCCCTGCAGAGCATCGGGACTTCTTGGGCAGAGAAGAATCTGGGGGCAGGTAGGACTGCAGCAGAGGTGTCATGGGATGGGGGTGAGAGCCGGCATGGTCCCGGTGAGGGACCGACAGGCTCTCAGGGGGCTGCAGCCCCAGACTGAGCTCAGAGTCAATGAAAACAGTGTTCTCTTACTTTTGCTCAGGGGAGAAATGTTCCTATTCCTTCTGGGGAAAAACAGGCACCCAGCAGGAAGGGTTGTAGGTTTCTGCAGAAAGTCTAGTCAGTCTTCAGAGGTTTCACATGCTGCCTTCTGCCTTTTCTGTCCCTACAGAAATAGCTCTTACTCCAGCACATGGGAACAGCATCACGGAAAATAAGCTGCCTGTAACTGGTGTAAACTGGCCCGTTTGCTGGGAGATGAATCAATGGTGGCAGCTGAACATCCCTGGCAGAGCTGTCCCAGCAGGACCTCCGCAGGTTTCTGCGTGTCCCTGGTGTGACCACAGCTGTGGCTGCCCGGCACAGGGAGCAGTAGGTGTTGTGACAGCCTTATCCAAGGGAAAATACTACATACAGTGTAAGAGGCTAAAAATAGGGAACGTTTCTCCATCTGTTCTGCTTGCATTAAGAACACAGAAAGCAAACGAGGCGTAAACCACTCTCTCTGGTGTTGTGGGTGCCGGGACAGGAGGGAAGGGGAAGGAGCCAGGGATGCTTCTCATGACCCAGGCTGGAGAGGCCAAAGGATGCAGCAGGATGTTCATCCCTTGCAGCCCATCAAAACCATTTCAGGGGCATCATTTCAGCATGTTACCCCAAGGTCCCGTGAAGTAGAGGGGCCAGTGGCCAAGCCCTGAGCCAGCTGCCCTGAAGACTGTGCCTTCCAGTCCTTTAAAGTCATCTCTGGAAAGGGGGGTGGACAGGGTTAGGTTTGCAAATACCTGGAGCCATGGGAGAAGCAGGGTAATAGATGTGATTATTTTTATGAATGATAGGCAGGAGCCTTGATTTCCATGGGTGAAACTATATAATATGCCAAATTCCTGGCAAAACCCACCAAATAAATCTACATTCTGTATACAACTTAATTTCAACTTCATAGCTCAAATGTATGTGTTTATTCCTGGGAGTAAGCACTATTTGTAGTTTCCAGTACAATGCAGCTCATAATTTTTTCACACCTCTCAGAGCAGGTGACAGCTTGCTTGCAAAGCCTAATTCATTCCCACAGTGTGCACAAAGCTGTGTTTTTAATGCATGCACAAATAACATGTCAGAAATAAGACTGTGGGCAGAAGGATCTGTCCCCCAGCCCAAAATCCCCCCTCCCCCCCCCTCTTCTGAGTCCAGCAGTCAGAGAGGATGCCGTGCAGCGCTGAGCCCTTCAGCCAGCCCCAGCACTCGCAGGCGACAATGCAAGAACACCTCACTCTATAATTTCCTCTTGGACAGGGCTCCCTTTTACTTAATTGCAGGAAGCATTGTTATGCTAATTGCTATTTTGCACGGAGTTAATTCTGCAGTGTTGGACGTCATAATTAAGCCCCCCGCGTTGGAGGGCTGGTGCTGGGCGGCACTGGTGGATGCAGGGAGATGGTTCATGGGCTTGTAGCAGCCCTGTCTGTCCCCCTGTTCCCCCTCTGTCCATCCCCCTGTGTCCCCCAACGCTGTCACTGAGCATCCCTGAGCATCTTCCCCATCTCCCCGATGCAGCTGGCTTCTTGCTCTGTCCGGGTGCAGGGAGCCAAGGCTCCTCACTGAGCGGTCTCCGAAACCCCTTGAGCTGTAATATCCTTTGATGTGCCTTAATTGCATTTAGTCAAGTTTTAGGTGTATTTTAATGGTATTGATTGTTAATAACAAAGCTGTGGCTGCTTAATGCCGAAAGATGATTCATTGTCAGTGGGAGCAGAAAGTCCGGGGGCAAAGTATTATTTCTGACATACAGTAATTTCTTCTAGAGGGATTTATATGTATATATATATTTATTTTTTTACCAGCTCTGTGTTTCAGAGGCCGATGAGCGGGTGGGATCCCTGGGAGCATCAGACCGTGGGTGCCCACAGCAATAGGAGTGATGAGCAGCCCCAGCGGGCTCCAGCCCCAGCTCTGGCTCCTCCAGTGAGCCTGGACCTTGTCTGGAGTTGGAGATATGGGGATGAAACACAGAGTGACAGGAGACTGTCCTGCACCCACCAGCCCAGGAGAGTGGGGCAGGTCGCTCAGACCTGGGCAAAACTTTGGCATTTTTGGTGGAAAAGCTGAGGAATTTGGGGGGGTGAGGGGGGAGCAGCACCCTGGGTGCTGTGATTGAGGTCATTATGTTGGGTGCTGGTGATGTTGCTGAGTGCTGAGCAGCTTACAGCTCTGGCTGGGCTTGGGATGTGTGCACCTCCTGGGTCTGCAGTGAGGTGTGATGAGTGAGGCCCCGTGGGGACTCGTCATGTCGATAATATTAATGAAAAAACAGTAGTTCCCTCATTCTCCATTTCTCTCTGTTCCCTTTATTGGTTAATCCTCACACTTAACAAAATAGATATTTCTGATGAGCTTTTAGCTTGCAGATTACTTATGTGCGATGAAAAGTGTATTAAAATGTAGTATACTCTTTAAAATTAGATTTTTTTTTTTGTGATAAGCCATTCAGCTGTAAATGCATTTCAGTCACACTGAGAAGATGAAAGAGCCTGAGCCACGGTATTACTTTAAGTAATCAGGCTCGAGGCTAAAGGTAGCTTTCTTTTTAGCTGACAAATAGAAGGAATAAATAACCTGGACACTAAAAGTTGCATTAGGCAAATAAACATTTCCCCAAGAATTATGTGTGACATTCAAGGGAAGTCAAATAAACCTTGACTTATGGAAAGCTATCAAACCTCTCAGAGAATTAAATAACGGAAAATCATTATGTAGCGTTTGCAGCAGCTATTAAAGACTGTCTGTCCTTTTAGGTGCTGCTGTAAATAAGGTGTGTTTGTAGCCCATTGTACGCCACCTTCATCCAGTACCTGGTTCTGAGCAGGACGAGCAATTCAGTTTCATTTGAAACGTCTTTTAATTATGAGAAATAAGGTTTCCATACCTCTGCCTGCCCTGTGAATGCCTGTGCGGGGCAGGGGGGTCCCTATGGGACCCTTCATCCCAGCTAGTTCCAGGTCAGGTCTCATCCGGGCTCTACATCACCAGGTGCCAGCATCAATTGGTGATGCTGGCCTCACCGGGCTCCTTGTCTATCCCAGCTGCCACCACCACGAGATTCTCAGGGGACCCTTGAAACTGCGGCGTTGGGGTAAAGCCGACAAGTTCAGGTATTGGCTGCCAGCAGGAATAGGAAGGTGTCATTACGCTCCGCGTGACACTGAACTCTTGAAGGACGAGGCACAGTGGCAGCTCCGTGCCATCGAGATGAGGTCTGCAGCTGTGAGCTGGAGGTGCTGAGCCGCAGCTCCCCCGGGACAGAGGCTGGTATTTAATTTCTAGCTCTGGGTATAGGGTGGGATAGAGATTTCACTCCAGGACTTGGCACACGAGCACGTCTGATGGTAATAATACCCACCAATCGTGCAGCCCAGCTCTGGAGCAGAAATAGCCGCGCTCAGAGCCCGTCACTCTCTGCTGCAGCAGCAGATTGCACGGGCAAGGCAGTGTACATGGGGAAAACAATTCCAGCTCGAAACTAAACGCCACTTCCGAGGCCAGCACATGTAGCTCTGCAGAAAATGCAACCGTCGCCGTGACACAAATAGCACCCAGCGCTGCAGCCAAGCAGCTGCCAGGGCTCTGAATGCAAAAAAACCTCTTTACAACTAGGCACAAACTTTTCTGCAAGGGATTTATGTGCTGGTAAGAGCTTGGCGGGGGGCAATAGCTGCAGCAGTACGTTTGTGGGTGCTTGTGGAGGGCACCCTGCAGCCAGTGACTGGCACTTTGCGGTGCCGTTTGGACTATAGAACCCTTCCTGGTTAAACAGTGAATCCCCCCCTGATTCTTTGATTTTACTGCACTTGCTTTACCCTGTGAGAAGAGCTAAGGGGAGATGCGCTGCTTGGGGGGGGGTGGTGTTACAGCTCCAGAACTCCTCCAGCCCCCACTCCTGACAGGGCATCGCCCTGGGATCCAGTGGGAACACCTTGCCAGGAACTCTTAAGCAGCAAAGACTCATTTGGGGATTGGGGTTTGGTGCTTCCATCTTCCCTGTGGCTCCACATTTTAGTAAAACAATTCCTTTCTTAATTCTGCTTATAAGAAATTAATCAAATAACTTAAAGCTGATGGCAGCATCCAGCTAAGCAACACCCCCCCGGGGGTGCGGCCGCAGCAGAACACCACGTTAATGTGTGGTTTGAGCAGCAAACATTATGGTTTTCAATTTAGCAGATGATACTTGTGGTTAGTTATGTATCGTATGTGCTATACTGCGCTCACTGGGTGGTTCTTCTCATCAGCAGCAAATAGCATTTTGCCAGTTATATATATAAAAAAAAAAAAAAAGCCATTTTTCTCTGAGAGCACTTTCTATTTACTGATCCAGTGAAGCAGCATTGGGATCAAAACCATGTTCTGAAAAGTAATTGATGTAATCAGCTACACAGAGCCCCCTGTTCACGATAAAAGTTTTCTCCAGCGAGCTGCAGGGAGCGCAGCAAGGCAGCATTCTGTTATCTGAGTGTAGCCCCCAGCAGAGCAGCCTCAGGAGGAATTCCCTCTTTGCTGCTGTCTCCTGTGGGTGATGTCTCCTCTGACATCTCCAGGTAACATCAGTGCCCTCCTGCCTGTGCTCCTGCTGCCTGTCAGAGCAAGGAACAAAGTCATCCTCCCCATGAAGATGACACCCTTTGTATTTCCAACATCCTCTTGTCTTGTGCCCAGGCTGCAGCCCTCAGCGCGGCAGAACTGGGGCAGCAGCCCCAGATGTCTGCAGGCAGCCCCAGTTTCCTTTCCCACCCATCCCCTGCCACCCTGACAGTGTGAGCACGAAGCCACATGCTTTGCCATGGCAGTGCCTGTTGTGCCAGCCCTGCACAGACTGGATGCGCAGGACAGCCGGGATCCACAGGCAGAGGCATCCTGCACAACAGGCACTGCTCTGGTGGGACAGTGTGGCTGCCTCGGGCCCCTGGGCTGGCATCCCAGTATGGTAGGGTATCCTGGAAAACCAGGACATGCTCCGTGTGCACTGCTATAAAACCCACACAGAAAATGAGAGCGACTGCTGACCCTGCAGCAGAAATCCCTGCAGCAGAAATCCCTGCAGCATCCCTGCCGCATGCAGCATCCCTGAGCTCCCCAGGCCCCAGGGAAACAGGGCTCCAGGGAAGCTGCAGGCTGCCAAGTTTGGCAGCACCTTTTGTGGCTCAGCAGTGGGGGAAAGAACGTGATGCTCGTTAAAAATGTCACAAACTGAGATACAAAGGGACAAATATTGCAGGAACAGGGTGCCCAGAGAAGCTGGGGATGCCCCTGGATCCCTGGCAGGGTTTGAGACCAGGTTGGATGCGGCTTGGGGCACCCTGGGCTGATTGGGGCAGTGTCCCTGCCCATGGCAGGGGGGCACTGAGGGGCTCTGAGGTCCCTTCCCACCCAAACCAGCCTGGGATGGGTGTTGCAGAGAGTTAACGCAGGCTCGAGCTGTCACCTTCGCCTTCTCCTTGCTGAAACCCCAGCTCAGCGACTGGCTGCGTGGTGTCTGCAAGCAAAGAGCCATTACTCTCCGAAACATGCTTCGAAGGGGCAGAGGTCGGCAGCGAGGGTATTTCAAATGCTCTCTCTGCTTTGAAACACCGCAGGAGGATGCCAGGGGATGGAGCAGAGCTGTGGAATGAAAGGAGGCGGCTGCCACTCTGAATCTTCTCCCCCCCTCACCCCATGCACTGGCTCCTGAGAGCCTTTTCTTGCCTCTGTGCACGCTGTGTGCTCTGCTTTGCCGGGACTCAAGGAACGTGGTCTAGTCACTAGCTGAGAGCTATTTATTTTCCCTGTGTGAGGGGTGAAAAGGCTCCATGCGACGAAACTCTGCTCTAGAGATCACTTTAAATTAATCAATTAGGAAAAACGAGCTGTGTGATGTAAAATGTCCTTGCTCCATGCAAGTCTTTTGAACTATTAGTTCTCTTGAGGAGATTAATTATGAGCGTACAGAGCTAATGCCCTTTTAATGGCATCAGTTATTCAGTTTTAAGGAGTCCCCAGTACTGAGCATGCTGGCATTAGATATTCATTGTGCAAGTTTCAGATCAAACAAGAGAGGATAAAGCTGATCAAGGAAGGGGCTCTTTATTCTGGGAGAGCTGTGCTACACGTGCTGATCTGATGCAAGTCACAGGCTGGGAGTTGCTTTAATTGTCTCCTCTGTATGTGATTCCAGAAACTGGCTTTTAACCTGCAGAAAAAGGGTTGTTTACGAAGTGCATACATTTGCATCTCAACTAACTCTCCTTGGCTTAATGAAACTTGGAGATGAGCACTTGGCTTCTCGCTGCTGCTGGGTTGCAGACAAATTCCTGCCTGGATCCTGCACAGATTTCTCTGTCTTCTCGTTCTGACTGGGAGCCATCCATTTTTAGTGTCCGTGTTTTTAGCTGCCCGTTTTAAGGTAGGGAAAGGCCTGAGATCACACAGCTCCCACCAGCCTCGTTAGCAATTGAGACGATTAAGGCTGTGATGTGCAGATGCTCCAAAATTGAAGCACCGAGAGTAAATCCACTTATTCAGCAGCAAGTGGCAAATGGAAAATTGAAGGAAACAATCTCTGAAATAATTCTGATAGGGAAGAAGAAGATCTTTCCAGAATATCTGAGGTCCCTCTGCAATGCTTTCAGATAAGAGTCCTTTGGGCAAAAAGACTTTATTAACTGGGATGAGGATGCAAGAGGGGAAGACGTGCCGTCAGCTCAGGAGTCTGATTAAAGTACTGCCTTTCTTGATCAGATTCCACCCAGAAAACTAGGCTGCCATCTGGCCCCAAACCCAGGCTTCCTGTGAGTCAACAGGTGCCTTTTGCAGGCCAGTCTACTCAGGCTTATCAGTTATGGATCAAACTGGTAGCTGGATCTAACAGCTTTCTCTTCGAGGTAACCAGGTCTATCGCCAACGTTACTTTTCTTCTCTACAGTGGAAACAAAACATTTGCTAAATGGGAGAACATTCATTAGCACACGATGGAAATGACCCAGTATTTTGGTTTCCCACTTGCCTAATTAGTTTTTGCAGATTAGCAAGCAGAACAGCTGAACAATCAATTGGACGTATTAATCAGGCCTATTTTGGAAGCTTTAAATAGAGAATATGTTTCGTCTCTTCTTTCATTTAGGATATAATGGCTTGTGAATGGACACACACACAACATAAATTACATCCTTTAACAAGATGAGTGGAGAAAATGGTGAAATCTAAATAAGGCAAGCTAGAGCATTTATTGGCCACTCACTGGGCTCCAGCCTCTCCAGCTTGTGAGCGAAGGATGCGGACCCCCAGTCCCATCGCTTGACTCAGCATGAGCATTGCCCCAATGCCCTCCCCTCTCTTTCCCCCTTGGATTCACCAGGGAGGGCCATAGAGATGGACCAACTCCTTCCCAGGGAGCGTAACAAGTGGTAGGGGAAAGATTCAGCAGGGGAACAGGAGATCGGATGGGATGGGAGATTTGGATCACGTTACCATGAACAGGTCCCAGCAGAACCATCCAGGTCTGCACCTCTAGCAGGAATGAATTTCAGGGGGTGGCAGGGCAGTGGATCCTAGCTAGATCTGCTCCTACCTGCTCTCAGAAAAGCTGGGGAACAGGCAGGCATGGCTTCTATTTCTCTCTCAGTAGTGTCCTAGTCAGGCTTGTCGACAACTCCAAGTGGGGAGGAGGCTTGGGATGCTTTGTTCTGCGTGTGGCTGTGGTGCCAGCAGAGCCTTCTTTAAATGGCAGAATGGATGAGCAGGACGGCCTGACGGTCATTGTGCAGCTCAAAGTTAAACTTAAGAGTGAGGTCCCTGACTTAGGTGGGAGGGAGGAGAAGCAGACCGTGACTGCGTGCCCGCAGTCACCAGGAGAGCTCGGGCAATCAAAGCAGCAAGGTCAGATGAGAGAGATCTTTTGTAGCTGAAAACCTCTTCCAGCTGCTCCTGAATGCTGCAGTTTACTAGTACCTGAGCAGCGATGCTCGATGTAGGTGTGAGGCAGACGTAGAGGTACATTTGATACATTATTCCTATTTGCAAAGGTTCAATAAAAAATGTGTGGGTTGTTGCAAATTATTTCTCCCATCCCTCTTGCAATGAAGTTAACAGCTGACTGCGTTCAAATGCATCAGTTGTATAAATTCATAGGGCATTTTCATGTTTCAATCTAGTTATGTATTTCTAGTTGACCAAACATGTTCAAATTACCATTAACTGCAATCCTATCACTTGGTTCACTGAGCAGAAAGGCAATATCTACCTTTTAACCATTGCAGGGCTGAAGCTGGAGGCAGAGGGAGAGGAGAGGGTGAGGGGGGGAAGGATAGAGTAGGGAGCGCAGATCTGGGCTCTCTGCTGGTACAGTGAATGTGCCATCACGTTTGGAGACCCAGGCTCACCAACTCAAGCCAGTGGTGACCTGCATCCCTGTGACACTCAGCCCATGGCTTGTCCCCTCTCCTGGATGTTGGTCCCACTCCAACAGGCTTGCAGTAAGCTTCATCCCTCCCTCCCTGGTCAGGCAGGGGAGATGCCTGAGCATCCAACACCCCATGGGCTGCACCCCTGCCCCATCACCCTCAGGACTCTCAGTCCTGGCCATCGCACCCCTCTGCATCCACAGGAGCTGCAGCACTGCACGGGGTCACAGCAGCCTCTCAGATCCACCTGCTTTGTTGCAAGGACTGAGGCTGCTCACGTCTCTTTGTAGCCTTCGGTGCTGGAAACAGCCCCCTCCTTTCAGGAGCTGGAGCCCCAGGGTCTTGGGCCATGGCCACAGCTCTCTCTGCAGCAGGGCTCAGCTCTGCAGTGCTGTTCTCCCCTTCCTCAACCAGAAAACTCCCCATGAGCTGTAAGCAAGGACATGATGCTTTGTTGCCCAGCCACTGTGACGGTCTTAACAGCTCTTGCTTTGCCGAACGCTGCTCGGGTGTAAGTGAACAACTGGGCTTCAAAGCAGCTTTTCCTGAAGGGATTAACATAATCAGGAATAAGACCCACAATCCAATTAAGAGGAGAACAAGGGTCTGGAAGCCAAGACCTATTAAACAGCAGGCGGTACCACTGGCATTGAAGGCAGTTCCCACCCATGCTGTGGTCCCAATGGTGGCACAGGGCAGCAGGGTAGTCTCCATCTCCGGGGAGGGCAGACCCCTGGCAGGTTCAATGCCATGTCAGGCCCCAAGCGATGCGAGGATGTGTGTCTATCCCAGCCTGGCTTCTGGCAAAGGGCTGTAAATGCTTTTTATGAACTGCCAGCAGCATGGTGGGACCCCTTGGAAGGACACTGGGAAAAGAGGCAGTGTGGGGAGGAACTGGGGTGGGGATGGCAGAGAGACAGACAGGTGGCTGGGGGAGATGTGTGGCCATGGATGTCAATGATGGCAGTGGAGGTGAGCTGAGGTGTGTCAGCCCAACTCATGAGTTTCTGATTTGCACCTCAAGGCTTGAGGTACAGGAAACATAAGCAGCCAGGCAAGAGGCTGCGGTACCCATCCCCGATGCTGGTGTCAGCTAGGACTCTGGAAAAGCTGCAGTAACACAAAATAAATGAGGGAAACACTCCAAACTGCTGCAAACTGCCCAGATTGTACCCGGATTTTTAACACCCCATCTGCTGGCTGCCACTAAACCGTTAATTTAATGCAGCTGATGACAAAAGTGTGTCTGGAGCACAGTGTCGGCTGGATGTGCCCATCAGCCCAGCCACAGCTCACAGCTCAGCCCTGTCTGCAGTGATGGGCTGGGGCAGGGCACTGCCAGCACTGGGGGAGGATACAGCAGAGCAATAGGGACAGGGTGAGTTAAGCTTAAGGCTGAGGTCAGGCCAGCTCCATGGGTTGATCCAGGTAGTTCAGAAGAGCAGGAATAAACTGATGAGCTGGGGAACAAAAGCCCGCTGTTTGATGGAAGGTTTAACTTCAGGGCAGCTGGAAGGCTTTCCAGCACCTGGCTGAGGCTCTGCAGCATAAAAGACATTCATCAGAAAGTATTTCACCTTCGTAATACTCTCTTGTATCTTTTCTGGCAACTGGCTAAGATGCACCATTATAGTTATTTTGGGAAGAGTTTCATACAGGCTTTTCTCTTGTCTGATGGCAAGTGGTCTGTCCCTCCCAAGAGACTGCTGCCTTTCATTGCTGGGACCGTAATCAGACTCTTCATGTATTAGTAATTACCTAGGAAGAAGCTATAAATGTAACAGCAAAGCCAATGTTTCCTAAAGGTACCGGTAGTTACTTTCAGAGAAATTAATTATCTGTGAAAATCAGATCAAATAAATAATGTTCTCCCGGAATATCTGACATAATTCCTAATTTCAGGCAGTTTATGATGAGGGAGGACCACTGCATCACCCACTGTCACCCCATTTTTAACCCAGACCATCAAACTTCACCCAGTCTGAGGGGCTGTGTCTCTCCTGTGGTCGACTAACACCTGACTGGTGTTTGGGTTGGGCTCCTCTTCAGCCACAGAGAGCGTGCCCCTTCCCTGGGGCAGAGCAGCCATGTGCTGTAAGGACATCCATCGCTTCTCTGCTTAATAGGAACCTTTCCCCTAATCCTCCTTCCATCTGGTGCCTTGTTTTACAGATGCTGCCCCGGAGTGGAGCCGCCGGCTGCATCCGCAGGTGAGTGTTGAAACCCAGAGAAGCGATGGGGAAGGTGGAACATGTTTGTTGTGGTTCTTGCTCCCAAGTCTCACCTTTCAGGAAAGGGAAAAAAGGACCTAGCCACTTTCCTTGCAATTAGTGTCTAGTCTCTGGTGCAACTTGACATCTTAATTTAATTTTGTTTGCAATATACAAGTAGAGGAGAATGATAATGTAATATAGTAATGATCATTCCTGAGACAGTCACTTATTCAAAATATTACTCCTGTTTAATCAGTGCAGTCGAGTGATTTATTGACTTGCATAACCAATCTTGCTTGGCGTTTCACTGTAATTAAAACAACTACATTCCCTGAGTCCATCTGCGTATAATAAATTGTAACAAGCTATGTCAGGGCAACATTAACACCGACGTTTCACATGCCTGACAGTCGAGTATGTCTGAGCTGGGGCTCATCCTCTTCTTGCTGGTGAGGGTGGATGGTCAGGCAGGACCCGGAGCTTGGGTACCAGGGAGTCCTGGGATGCTGCAGGAGTAAACCCGGCCCCAGGGAATTCTCAGCCTTAAGCAGCAAAAGGCAACACGAGTGAAACACAATGAGTAAACCTGATTCTCTTGGCTGAGCTGTGTGGAGCGTGAAGGCAAAGGTCACCCCTGTGTCCCCACCCCGTTCACCTTCCCCATGGATGCCTGTCCAACAGCTCCCCCAACCATCTGCATCCGATCATCCAGGGCCCACGGATCGTTTCACTTCCATTAGCAGAAAGTTTGTGAAAATCAGTTTCTTTTCCTTGAGTCAAATACCAACAGCCAAAACTCAGAAGTATTCTAAAAAAAAAAAAAAAAATAGTGGAAGACGTCAGCTTGTCGTTGAGAAAAGAACAACTGTCAAAACCCAAAGATTTTCTGCCAAAACCCACTGAAAAATGTTGGCTGAAAGCTGCAGAAAGAGAAGCTCGTCCAAAAGAGTCAGTTTGGGTGTTGTCAGCCTTTTTTTTTGACAAAAATTCTAAATATTTTGAAGAAAGGGGACAGCTTCCAGGAATTTCTGTTTTCAGCAGCTCCGTTTTCTGTGGGTTCTGACCCAGAATTCCCCACCAGGAGCTGTGCTCGTGCCCCCGACCTGCCACAGCACCAGTGCCCAGACCTGTGAGAGCCACAGAGGAGAAGATGGTCTCAGTGGGGCTCGGCTGCTCCTCACCACAGGGACAGTCAGGTCAGCTGTGTGGTTAGAGAAGAGGGTTCTTCAGTTCTGCTTCTATTTCTGGGTGGATTTTTTAATTGGTAGGACATCTTTTCCTCTTAATTTACCCAGTGCTGAATTTCAAACCTTGTGGAAAAGTGAAGCCCTGAGCCTGGCTTTGGCCTGAGTCCCTCTTGGCATCGGGTCCCCAGCGCCGTACGGAGCCCACACGCATTGATTAGCATAAACTTAGACCCAAAGGAGCACATCACCATGTCAGTGAGGGAAGGAGCAATCTGGGCAGCTCAGGGCTCCGGATGCTCTGGAAGGATGCTCGGAGCTGCAACCTGGTGTCAGCCACAGCCAGCACCTTGCTCCCAGCCAGGCAGGAGAGGTATGGGTGAGGTAAAAACAGGTTCCTGCTGGGGAAATGGAAAGCAGAAAGCAGCTGCCTGCAGTGAAACCAGCAGCCCTAGGCAGTCGGCTCGGAGAGGGCTGGGAGTGAGGCAGGGAAAGGGCACGAGGTGCTGCGGGGCAGGGAAAATCAGCTGGATGACACTCTATTCTCACCCAAGGCTCTTATCTGTGTGTTGAAGTGTTGTGATGCTATTAAAATACTAGAAAAGGACTTAACACTCTCCCCTGCCTTTGCTGCTTCACGCTGGGCTTGCTGAGCTGTACTGGTGTGAGACCAGCATGTTGCACAGTAAGGTCTTCATACCCAGCATAAACCAACCCCACACAATTGCTCATCCCCGATGGAGGGAGTGTCCCACAGCCGAAACAGCGATGCTGCCCTTGGGAGGCAGCTGCCACTGCCTGGCAAGCATCCCCGTGCCTGCTTTCAACTCTGTGCTCTTCACCAGTAAATTAAAAAGCTGCCCCAGGACAGAGATTTTTATTGCCCAAACGCTTCCATGGTTTCAGGCTGCTCCGGCCAGGATGCTCCCATGGCTGCTGTCAGCTCTCCACATTTCTGTCTCCCCCCTTGCACAAAGCACTGTGCTGTGGTTGCTCACAGATTTTCCCTTGTTAATTTTTCAACCTAATATTTCCCATAGCATCTTCCTCTGGCTCAGAGATTCAGAACCTTGGGCATTTGCTTTTCCCTTTAAGGTCCGATATCCGTTGTTCTTGGAGATAAGGGGAGGCAGCTGGAGGAATCAGGGGCTTTGGACACCCACTCCAAACTATTTTGGAGGAAATTATTTTATGTCTATCGTTAGGCACAGGAATGGAACCAGAACCAAAGCGTTTGGTGTAGCTGATGGCAGAGCTGTGATCCCCATGGGAGGGGTGATGCCAGCGTGGCAATGGCTGTCCCGTCTGGATGCATCCGTAGCAGAGCCAGCTCTGGCTGGAGGCAGGAGGTGCAAGGTCAGCTGCCTGTGCTGGCAGAGCCACGTCCTGCTGAGCAGGGTCTGGCAGCCCTTGAAGCCACTGTGAGACTATTTCATGCTTGAGGAGCTTGACAAACAGGAGTGATTTATAGCTCCTGGGTCCAGTTTTCATTGCTCCCAAGGGCTGTGTTTGCCACCACAGCGGTGGGACAGCACAGGGTGAGCCACAGCCGGAACCACCAAGGGGTTCCCGTGGTTATATTAAAGCCATAGCTGATGAACTGTCCTGTGGGGAGAAAGAGCAGGATCTGGGATGGGAGTAAAAGGTGTCAAACCCCAGAGATCCCCTGCAGTGCCTGCCTGTGACCAGAGCAGCACGCGTGCATCCGTGCCGGGGCGAGGAGTGGCTTGAACGCCACAAGTGCACGTGAGAGGTGTGAGAGCAGGAGGAAACCATCATTGATTGCTCCTTGCTGTACCTCTGGGAGCCGGCCAAGCATGCCACTGCTGTGGCTGCTGGCAGGTGGGATCTGTCCCAGGGATGGTGGGGGCACACGGAGCCATCGCAGCCCCTCGGGAGCGTGGGGTCAGACAGAAAGTGTTGTTAAAAGCCTGTCACCAGCCTGCCTGCTCTTACAGCTGCTCTCATCATGCTGAAGCTGTCATAGCTAGGGCACACTGTCAAGATGGGGCGGCATGCTGCAGCCAGGGGTCATGGCACAGGAGCACTTAGGCAGGAAGTGGCTGCACAGCCAAGCCCAGGCAATGTGACTCGGTCAGTGGGCAGAGCCGGTGCCACCGCGGCTGTGCCAGGCCCTGTGCCATGTGCTGTCCCAGCTCTGGCACTGACCCGCATGGTTGTGTCCCACACGTGCTGTGCAGAGGTGTCCTGGCTGTCCTCAGCCCCTCTCCAGGCAGGTGGCAGCTGCTGGAAGGTGGCACCAAGAGGCAGCTTCCCGTGGTGCTCACCAACAGATCACTGCTGAGCAATCGATCACTTCTTTTATTTTCTACACCCCCCCACCCCAGTTTTCATGTTCTGTGTGTGCTGCACAAACACACCATCTCAGCAGACCCCACTGAAGTGCCTTCAGCAGGGACACCGGTGGGGCAGCCGTGTGTCACTGGAGAATTGCCATGCTCCAGCCAGAGGCTGCTGGCCAGCCCCAGCTCTGGGCTGAGATGGGGGCTCCTGGCCGGGACGTGGCCTGCGGCTGGAAGACAGAGTTTGCGAGGGCTCAGCATCCAGAATGGATCTGGTTATTCCCATCTAGAAATTATTCCCTGCTGAGGAAGGAGCATGGGCTCTTTGTTAGATCGCAGCAAGAGCCAGCCCGAGGAGATTGCTCCCCGGGGTACAGTGCGAACGAGCGGGGGGGGGCGCTCGAAGGGGCTCCCTGGCAGCGGAACCCCTTCCCTAGCTCGCTGCCCTCGGGCAGAGCCAGCGGCCGGAGCACCCGCCTCCCTCCTGCTCGCAAGATGCGATTGCCACCTACAGTCCCCAGTCCCACATGTCTGCTCGGCAGCAGGAAGATCCCCGCAGCTCCCAGCTGGGCCTGGATGCAGCTCGCTCGCAGCTCTCGGAAGTAGTATTGCAGCAATTTGGGTGATATTTGGTCTCCCTGCTGAGGAACCTCCTGTTGATACCCCAGGATGGGATGGGATGGTAAATCCAGCAAGAGCAGGCAGAGTTTGGTGAGTTTGTTCTTCCCAGATGGAGCTGGTGGGACAGCGTGCCATATCCCCGTCTGCCTGAGGGACCAGGGATCCCACAGCATCCCTCCACCTCCTTCAAACAGCAGCACCCAGCCTCAGGGGCTGCACCTGCCTGGGGAGCCTCATCCAGCCTCCTGGAGACACGCTGGGACTGGGGGGTTCCTCTGCTTCGTTACTAGTTATTATCTGCATCAACTGATTGTATCACGTCCCTTCTCTGATGCTGGTGATCAACATGGCAAGGACTCGTCTGACAGGGCAGCTGAGAGCATTTTCTCTGGGTACTGTGGATACACAGACACCGAGCGCCTCGGCATCTTCGCAGACAAACAGACGCTGCTCCCACTACAGCAGCACCAGCTGGGATTCTGCACCAAACCCTACAGCCACGGTGACATAAAACACCCCACCAGCCTGGGACTGCTGGTGTCTGGAGAGTTAGAGACAATTTAATCTGTCCTGACCCTGATCAATTCACAAATATTCCAGAGTATTTGAGGCACAGACTGGCAAGAAAATTCCTGATTTGGGTCATAACAAACCAAATGAAGTGGAGCATGCTGAAGTGGAAATTGCTTTCACATAGGGGGAGAGAAGCTCTGTGGATCTCTGCTGCTCACAAATATTTATATTGCCTTCAGCCTGCAGTCAGGCCCTCACCACGCCGTAGCGTTGGCCTAATTAGTATTTGATTTTTCATTCGGGGCTGTAAAAGAATCTGAGAGCCATGTGCTGGGTTTTAGTTTTGCAAGCAACGCTGTGCTGTGGTGCAAAGGGGTGGCTGCTCTGGGGGAGAGTGGGGACTGCTGGGGTCTCTGGGCAGTGCCGAGCCCTGGCGTGACCCCAGCCCTGGATGGGGGTATTTCCCTCCTGGGGCATTCCCCCACTCCTGCCTCTTGCGTGCAACATTGGGTGCCCGGTGTTCCTCCTACAGCCTATTTACACAGCCTGGACAGCACAACCCTATCTCCATCTGTGATTACAAATTAGCAGCCTAATCCTAAGTATCCTTTTTGCCTGAAGATGCTTGTCTAAATCTGATTTTTAATCTGTCTCTACCAGCTGCTCCTGCTGCTGCCCTTTGCCATTTACTTCGCATGTGACCCACACTGGATGCAAAAATCTGTCTAATTTTCTCCGATGTCAAACATCCCTTTAGCTGGAGACACTGCTCTCTGTGCTCTGCAATGCGAGCAGGGCTCTGCCAGCATTGCGATCCCCTCTTTTCCTTGGGATTTATTGACTACAGTGAGGTCCTGCTCTAATCTTCTCCTCTCACACCCTGTTTCTTTCCCTAAGAACCACTAAGCTCCTTGAGTCTCCCGTATCATCTCCGGTACCGGCAAAGCTCTTCGCTGGCTTATGCCCCGCTCAGTCCCACTGAAGTGCTGGGCAGGACTGTGCACCTGATTGTTTTCCCCTTGAATAGCCTGGTTTATGAATGCTCTGGGGAAGACAGCCAGCCTCACTAAAGACTAAAATCCTTCCAAACAGGATTTTAAATATATCAGATAAATCCTACTAAGGGTAAATCCAGCTATTCCCTCCCACTCCCCATCCATGGATGCGACCCTTTATTATGTTAATGCAGGCGTTCCGTGGGTGCTGCTCATAGCCTCATTTGGCTCCTCCATTGACCCTGTTGTCAGGGACCCCCAGGTCCCCTGTCACCCCCACTGTGGCTGGGGGAGGGACCCTTTGCCTCCAGGAACTGCTGGAGGTGGTGAATGCTGGGGGGAGCCCAGCTGCGATGGGCAGCCCAGGGCACATGGTGCCAGCAGCAGCAGCACCCGCTCTCTGGGACACAGGATTTTGTTTGAGCCACTGTGGAGCTCTTCCAGCTAAAGGAGAGATGGGGGGAGAAATCAGCTTGTTCGGGGCAGCACAAATGGTTGCTGGGCTCCTTGTCCCGGTTCTCCAGCTGCCGGTGAGTCTCCAGGCTCACCGCTTGCCCCAGGGCAGCTGAGGCTGTGTGATTGCACACTCCTCCTCCACAGCTCTGTTTGCACACACACACACAGAGTCTGTGTGCAGACACAAGCCTCAGCCTCTACAGCAAGAACAGCTCGCTCTGGGTACACATGTTTCTGCGGTTCGAGCCGGTGCTGTTGTGCAGACAGAGCCATGTCTCTGGGATCCAAGCAAGGAGATGAGCAAAAAAATTACACCAGGGCCTTACTAAAGAAAGAAAAGCGAGAACATATGAAGCCTCAGAAAATGTTCTGGAGGAATTTATGTTTTGGCATCCCTACCTCCTGCCTGTCTGGGGCTTGTCAGCAGCTGACGAGCGGTAAGTGAAATGGGCAGACGCTGTCAGCTGCTGGTCTAGTTCTTCCTCTGTCACTCAGCTCCAAATGGAAAGTGCAAAGCAAAAATCTCTGAGCTGCTGCGGTGGGAAGCCCAGGGGAGCTCCCAGCCAGGAATTGCCTCATCCACAGCCTCTGCGTCTTACTTTCTCTGGAGGCAGCTATTAGCAGTGTGTGCTCTCGCCCTGGGGATGGCCCGGGCGCCACGTGCCCTCACGCAACTTTATCCTCCAGCTTAGCAAAGCCCAAAGGGGCTTTACATTGCTCACAGGTTTCCTGGGGGGAATTTGGGGTACCAAAACCTTGAGGACTCTGAGGAGGTTTCTGCCTCTCTTTCCCTGCAGGAGGTGTGTTACCACTGTTGCCGGAGCTGCGCAGGGATGCTGCCTTGGGAGCACGGATGGAGGCACTGGGGAGAGCAGACCTGAACCCCTGATGAGCTCCCATGAAAAGCAGCCGTACGAGGCTCAGCCGTGAGCAACGGGCATTTGCAGGTAAGCACCTCAGAGCTGGAGTGAGACCTTGCAATCCCAGCCCCAGCCATCCTTCTGGGCTGTTAGCAGCACGCTCTGGAGCAGGGTTGCCTTCCCTGATTGCCAATTTAGATTTTCCTGCCATCCCACACAGTGGAATCAGGGGAAATAAAATTACAGACTTATTCACTCTTTTTGTACAACTGATGTGCTGATTACCTGTCAATCACGGAATTGCATTAACATCTGACAGTGTGTGCATAACAATTACCCCCATCAAATTAAGGAAACCTTTCACACTCAGAGACAGAGAGAGGGAGGAAATTCAATCAGCATAATTAGTTCAATCAAAAAAGAACTTTTCATCAAGAAGGGGGGAAAAATGTACAGCAAAAGCAGGGTGGGAGACAGGTATCTCTGGGGGCTGAGAGGTCAGCTATGTACACGCTGCAGCATGCCTGGCACGGTGTGGCTGAGGGCTGGATTCAACGCCATGGGCACCAGTGGCTCACTGGGCTCCATGCTTCCTCCCCACCCGAGTTCTTCCTCTCCTGGCTCTGGAAATCCTTTTCTGCACTTTCTGGGCGAGCTTCCTCCCAGAGGCTCTGCCACCCTGGTTTCCCTGCCCAACTCCAGGGAGGCAAAGATGAGGAGGTGGGTTCCTACTACTCCTCCAGCAGATCCTCCCCTTTGCACCCCCAAACAGCAGCTGGAGGAGGCGGGTGAGCGGGGATGCGGGATGCAGAGGCTGCCTCGTCTCCGTGGGACCGGAGCGGGACTGAGCAGCGTGGAGGTGGCGCGCTCTCGCGGGAGGATTTGTTTCATATTCCCCGTGGAGGGGAGGGGGATTATTAATGCTAATTACCAACAGTAAAAACAAGAGCGAGGAAGAAAAGCTCAATTAGCAACAATGTAAATGAAGCTGGAGTAGTGCTGCTGAGAACACGCTCCCATGCCTTTCGCTGCTGCGCAAGCTGAGGTGGGGATGTCCATGGTGGCAGGGCTGGGCCGGCATCACCATGCTCCTCCCTCACATTCGAAGCAAAACCCACTGGCATCGCTGTGCTGCTCCAGGAGAGACAGGGCAGAGAGGCTAGGGAAGCCTGATGTGATGGATCTATCCCTTCCTCCATCTCCCACCATTAAACCCGATGACTAAAGGCATCAGGTCATTGGGGGAGAACCCAAGATGAGACTCGAGGTGGTTTTACCCAGCAACCTGAGAAACATAATGAGGCTGGAATGAGAACGGGAAGGGATGTGGAGCTTCACGACTCCTCAGCACAGCTAGCAAAAACCACTGGAGCGATAAAAGGAAGCTTGTGCAGTAGGGTATGAGACAGGCACATGTGCCAAACAACTCCTGAGTTTTTGCTGAGTTTATTATTTTGTAATTAAATCCAAGTTAAAAGGCAAAAGTGTTTCTGCCACTGAGACAGTGGCTCTGGGGGAGCGAGATACAGAGGCATCAGGTACTCTGGTGGTTTTGCTCTAGCACTGGCTCTGTTTTACCCAAAAGACACCCTCTGATGTGTCTTTAATCCCTCTGAAGATCATCTGGGAGCTGTTAGGACCATGTTGCTGGGGCCAAGTGCCCTGTGAGCACCCAGCTCGCCCAGGGCTTTATACGGGATGTCCTATGCCTACCCTCCTGCTGTTGTAGGAAGACTCTGGCCTTGGAGGTGAGGTTTAAAATGGTTGGGGGTGGGACAGGGTTTCCCATGTTGGGCATAGTTTTGAGGCACGGAAAATTTATTGTGGAACAAGATGGAAGGGTCTTGTGTGGTGGCACAAGCAGAGCGGGACTCAAAGCCGGAGGAGAACAGGTTCCTGGTGGGGCCTTGCTGCCAACACTTGTAAGGAAAGAGAATTTCACCTGCAAGGACAATTAGCGTGAGAACAGGGGAGGACATGGGACTCCTGCTTTCCAAGAACAGGGTAAATGAGCGTCTCTCCAAACGGAAGGCATAGCAGAGCTGTTCTTGCCTGAGGCAGGGAAGTGGCCCCTTGCCGTGCGTGCACTTTTCTGTGGTTTGGTGATGTGCTCATGGTGAGTATTCCCATCCCCAGCCCACTCCAGGATCAGGCCCAGCTTTGCAGAGCTGTGTAGGAGACTGGAAGGATCTGATCCCTCTCTACCGGCCTTCCTAAGCAGCAGATAAATACGAGAGAGCAGGAATGCGCGGCAGGAGGAAGGGGAGAGGCGCAGGCTGCCGTAGTAGCCTGTGCCTGTGCATGCTCTCTCTGCATGCAGGCGGGGTGCTACAAAGTCAGGTTCATTTTCTTTTCCCAAAACATGGTCTATTAATGCATAAGCAAGTAAATAAACCAACCCTCTCTCGGCAGTCTTCATGCCATCTGCTTACCATTACCAGCTGGCATCCACCCATGAGTTTATATCCCTTTCCTTCCAGAGGATCCAAAGCATCCTGCAAACTTTGGGCAGCATTTGGCTCTCACTTGCACCTGCGTATGTCCAGAATAGCTCAGAGCTGACTTTTTCCTCTAAAAAGCTGATGTTAAGGGTTATTTAGCAGCCCACTGAAATGCAGACATCCCTGGGAAGCCACACAGCAGCTGCCCAGTAGTCCAGGGTAAGTGATGAGTGTCCAGCTGCCACAGGAACGGCTCTCACCCCCCACCATCCCACCATGAAGGGCTTTGCTGCAGAGATTCCCATCCCAAGAGAACCCGCTTCTCCCATACCAGCCACAAGGCAGGATGGGTGGAAGGATTTTCCCCATCAAAGATGCACAAGCCTTAGGTCTGCGCAAGAAGCTCTACGGCCAGAGTCAGACGAGGAGCAGCGGAGTGAGGAATTAGAAACAAATTGCGAGCAGATGTCAGGCAGAATAATCAGAAACGTATGGAAGGCCCACCAGGATAGATTGATGGGGCAAGGGAAGAAAAAAGCACTGGGCTTGCTCAAGCAACAGCTGCCATCCCAGAGGGAAAGGTGCAAGGAGGGGGAACAAGCCTGCGCGGGATCTGCGCCATCAGTATAGAAGCTTGTGTTATGCAAGTCCTCCTCCCGCGGGGACGCCCGCTCGCAGGCATGCCTGCTGCTCGGCTGTGGTTGCACAGCAACATCGCATTAGGATGCATGATTTAAACATCTTGGCTCCAGTGCTTCCACTTAACTTACCCTGCAAACTGGGGAAAGAGAGAGAGAGGCAGGTTTCCCCTTCTCCTTCCGTCCCATCCATGGCTGTGGGCAGAGAGAGAGGAGGGTGAAGCCTCTGGACAGGGCAGCTCGTGAAAAGGGCAAAATTAGTGATAGAAGTGGGAAAGCGGTCCTCCTGCTTTGAGTGGCCCTCCTGACCTTGGTTGGAGTGAAAACTTGGCTGTGGGAGCAGCTTGAGCAAGTCTTGCTTTTCCCCATGTAGAAGTGTAGAACCTTGAGGCCCTTTTGCCAAGCAGAGCTGTGCCTGTCCCACCCCTGCCTGCCCTCCCGGGAAGGGTGATCCATTCCAACAGCCCCTTCTGCAAGGGGATAGTGCTTCCCCGGCTCTTCCCTGCTCTCATCCACCTCCCATGTGTTGTGGGAGCAGTGAGTGCAGGACCCCAGCAGCACCCATGGCCCTCAGCCTCGAGCATGGCCGCCAAAGAGAAGTAGATGAGGTTTCTCCATGAAGCAGTGAGGTTTCCTTAACGGATGGAGCCCCAGCACCCTGCGCAGTGACCAGAGCATGATATCCTGGCTCACAGCGCAGGGCCTGCAGACATGGGGTGGAGAGAGGCAAAAACCTCTTTAAATACCCCAGAGGGGAGTTTATTTAGTTACTCATAAGAGTAAAGATAAAACAGGCCTTTTGTCAGGAGATTTTAAAATACCTTCTAATGAGTGAGTCGGAGAGGAGATGCTGGGGGAGGGAGCTGAGCCTGTCATTCAGCACATGAGAGGCTGCAAAATCTCTTTGACTTACAAATTAAAGTATAAAGATTGGAGATTACTATGGGCTGCAGATAAGGATGGAGCAGATACAAACCCGGAGCTGTGGTAGGATGGGCTCTTGACTGCTTCCCTCTGGGCGTGGAACAATAAAGCTCATGGTTTTCAAGCTGCTTAACGAATGCGCAAGCTAGAGCATTGTGTTAAACCCCTTTCCAGGGGGGTTTTGCTTCCTCCTAGCACGTATGGCCACGGTACATATGGCCAGGGTGGCTGGAGGAGCAGAAATCTGGAGGTTGTGACAAGATCGAGGTGTGGCAGCAGGTCCATGCTTCCCTGTGGGCTTGTCCCAGAGCCGCTCTGTGCTGCACGGACATCACCACGCTGCCGCTGTCAGTGCTGGGATGTGGGTCCCTACTGCCACAGCAAACAGTTCGCCTTTGCCCCTCATCCCTCCCAGCCAGGTAGGGCTGACTCCTGTGCAGTGGTGCCGTTCCTGGGATATCTGACTCATGCTTCCCACAGGATGCGTCCATGGAAGTCGGTGGGACAGAAGCGGCGTGGCTGACCGGCAGAGCTGGATCCCCAAGCCCATCTGGTCTCATTAACATCAGTCTTTTGCACATACATGTCGTTGCATGCAGGAGTAGACAAGTGTGCAGGAAAGCAGCGATGCACACACAATATTGCACCTGCAGGTCCAGGGCTGGCTTGGAAAACGTGGCATCCATACAAAAATGTGGCATCCATAGGAAAACATGGCATCCGTAGGAAAACAAATACTCTTAAGAAGAGCCACACCATCAAGGCAAAGGGAAAATGATCCCAGCCTGAGGAATCCTCCAAGAGCTGCCATGAGAGGTAACTGTCTCCCAACTTTGATCTTCGTTGTTGGTCTTGAGCACATTATTTTTCTGGCTTGTAAATGAACAGGTTGTTGGTATTTTCATTGGTGGTATTAGAGCCTGGACAGCTCTGCAGCATAACGGGTCACAGCATGAGCTCAGGTACCTTTGCTGGGGAAAAGGAGAGGGCAGACAAACCTTCCTGCCAGCTGTGGAAGTGAGCAGGGCATCGCGGGTGTGCGCTCAGAGCTGGCTGGTGGTTGTGAGCTGTCAGGAGAGAGACAGGATTGGGTTTGACTGACTGTTGAAGAGGCGGTTGAAAGGCTAATCTGCCTACGAAGGGCTGGTGTCTCTCCTGATTAGGAAGAGCACTCTTTCCCTCGTTCTGCTCTGATTTCTGCTCCCCAGGCTGAGCTGGTTTAAGACTTTCTCTAATTCCCCCTCTCGTCCCATCCTTAGGCTGAATGCAGCCCTGGTGAAAAGCCAGATGGCAGATGCTGGGCTGGATCCAGCCCATGGGGATATGAGCACTGAGGGCTCCTCCAGCCCAGCAGGACAGCCCTGGCCACTGCTGGGAGCATTGGGGCATCCCCAAAAGATGCCATTTGGTTGTGGACTGCTTAACCGCACCCACATTCTTTCATGTCTTGCACTGTATTTTCTTGGCACAGAGGTGGTGAGATCCTGGAGGCAAATTCCCCAGCATCCCAGCAAGGTGCAGCATGCCATGGCTGGTATCCCTAACCCACCCTGGCCATAGGGACCCTCCTTGGTGGATGAAGAGCAGACTCTGTGCACATTGGCTTTGTCCTTTGCGCAGTGAGGTATGATAGAAGTCGAGCAGACCCTCGGGCAGCTTTGGGGTGTGAGCGTTGCAGTGCCAGCCTGGTGCTGTGCCCTGGTAGCAGTGCAGAGTGGCACAGTGCTGCTCGACACATCCTGTGGTGAGACAGGGTGGGTGGTTCATAAACTGCCCAAGCTTTGGGCAAGTCACCGCACCCTCGCATCCTCCTCCTCGAAAGGCCAGGTGCTGCTGGAAGGAAGGGCACCACATCCAAGGCATCCCTTCATGTGGGGCATTGCTGGGCGTGGATGCAGGCTGGTACCCAGGATAAGTCAAGTCCAGAGCAAACATTACTCATGGCAAGTGCTTGGCGCGGATAACAAGTCTGCATTGAGCCCATCAGCCAACAACTCCCTGTATTCCTGCTGTTGTCACTTATAGAGCAAAGGGGCCTGAGAACGCTCCCTAGAAACTATTCCAGTTTATGTAAGGAAATCACCACCAAGAGCTGGAGCCAGATCCCTTAGAAAGGGAGAGTCTGGGGCAGGGTCCCCATGGCCACATCCGGAGCCCTGGCTCCCGTCTGTCCACCCTGGTGGACACATCATATAACACATCATAGTTCTAGGAAATACTTCTTGTAGGTAATAATGTTGATATTTAAGAGAGTTTCTTTTTAAAGGTATCTTTCAAAGAAAAATCAAGCTTTAGCTGTGATTCATTCCCACTTGACAATCAGGCAGACACACATAGGCACAGATATTTCAGCATATATAGATATATATATACATGCACACACAGACACATACATATCTGTTCAGAATTGGAAAGCAATCAATTCTGAGATTTATTTAATGCTGCATTTCACAAGTTTGATAGCCGGGTTGGTAATTGCTGCACTAATAACACCCTTCATCAAAGTGACTTGCAGGCAAAAAAATGAAGGGGGGGGGGAAAAAAGCTTAAAAAATTGAAATGGCAATAAATACAAACTCCTGCTGTACATCCACGAGCAGTTTTGAAAGCCGGCATCTAAATAGGAAATTAGCTGACACTGAGAGGAACTGTATTTCCAATTCTAGTCCCCATCCCAGCAGTTTCAAAAATTCAACCATTTTTCTATCGTTAAAAACCTTACCAGTCAAGCAGCAAGTGCCTCATGCACACGCTCGTGTGCTCGTGCCCTCGGCCCCTCAGACAGCAGCTCAGGGGGGCCTTTTCAACACCAAATGGGGTTTCATTTTGGCTGCTGCAGGTCATGGCATGGAGACGGGGAAGGGACCATCCCCAGGGCAATGGCCAGGCAGGGACACGCTGGGGACCGCTGGAATGCTGGGCTGGTTGCAGGATGAGGCTAGGGTGGTGGGGGTTTGGTGCTGAGCGTTTCAGCAGGTGAGAGGAGGGGGAGGCTGTGCAGCCCATTACCAACACTAATGGGTTAATTAACGTGTCCTCACCAAGTAGAGCAGGATCTGGCTCCCATCCGCCGCCGCAGGCAAGGTCGTGGGCTGCAGACCTGGGACTGCAATGACTGCGCTACCGAGAGCGCGGGTGAAACCTATCGGAACATAGGTAATTTGATTAGAAATTAATTGGCCTACATCAGAGCCTTAAAAATCTAACAGATTTGCTGCTGATAAAATTAAAATTAGAAACTGAATTGATTAGCCTGTGCCAGCAAAGGAACCAAAATGTCAGAGGCACCAGCTGCACATTTGCATTTGGTACTTAACAAAGTTCTTACCAAAGCGAGTGAGAGATGTTTGACATTTCCATGATTTCTGCAATTCTAATGTATCTTTTATTGATATTAAGTTAAAAATGCAAGGGAATGTCGCAGTGAGCCACAGAGCATGGCGCATGGATCCTGCTCCACCATTGTTCGGAGCGATGGCACTTGGGTTGGTCGTCCTTCTTCTTCCTCTGGGACAGGGCTGGTGTGAGTGCTGGGTGCTGTGCAGGGACCTTCCAGGTCCTCTCCTGCTTCACTGGCAAGCTCAGCACTGGACCCGGCAGGGCTCATCCCGCTGGCTGCATGGTGGTGGCAGGCAGTTGGTGCAGCGTCGCGGTGGGCAGCAGCCTGGGTGGCTTGTGCCATGTCCATCATGACTCAGAGGCGTGATGAGGCTCAGAGCATCCTGCCTGCGTTACAGCGTGGCATGCGGAGGAGTTACAGCCTTAAAGCAAAGATGGCAGAGGGATGTTCCTGGCCTGTGCCATGCAGGCGTTGAGCAGAGTGGTCGCTGTATGAGCCTCTTCCCAGCCTGGTTACCCTGGTGTACCCAGCATGGGAGGCATGCTGCACTGCTGCACATAAAACCAGCTGGCGAGGCTGGTTGTCCATCGCATTATCCATCCCCAAATCTAGATGGTGCAGAGAAAAAGATTCAACATCCTGCACGACATTTCCTCCCTTCCTGTTTGCTTTCCCTGCACGGGACCACGGGAAGCGTAGATGCTTTACGTCATCGTTCAGCCTGCCTTTCCTGAGGAAGGAGGGTTTTCTAGATAAAGCCTTGGCCTGGAACTGCAGCGGGGAATTCCCAGTGCTTGCATCCTGGTGTACACGCAGGTGCCGTGTGTCACCGCGTCACTGCACGCGTGTCCTGGCTTGTGTGTGCCCTGTGCATGTGTGTACACAGGAGCCTTCTCGTGCATGGGCAAGTTGAGCGGGGAGAGAGCATGGTGGGGGTCACACGGGCAGGAGAAGAGGGACCCGTGTCTGTGGGGGTCATGTTTTATTAGGCAGAGAGAATAAATCCCCCCATTTCCTGGCTCGGTCTGAGCATGTGTCATTTTTATGCTTATCATGTTGGAAAAAAACAAGTACTTGGGGAGCACGAACCCTGGGTGAGGTTTTAATTGGGAGCAGTTATTTTGAAACCTTTTCTTCTGTAATTTTTTTGGTTTTTACCTTGGGGACTTATTACTGTGGGAAAATCCTATCAGGTTTATGCAAAGGTTTCTGCCATTGTCTAGTGGGATATTTTAATTTCAGTTTCACAATGAGATATTCAGGAATATTGTGAATAAATAATCAAGATTCCCCGTGGAGCAATGGGAAATTATTAAAACTTTTGCCAAAAGGGTGAAAGTTTGGGGGTTTGTTTTTTTAAATGAGGGCTCCAAAAGTTATCTTCCCATCCTTAGATTCATTTCCCGTGCCCTGGGTGAACCCGAGCCCACGGTCCCGTGGGGAGCTAAGCCCTCCTGTGGGGCCGGGGCCGCTGGTTTCTCCCTGCTCCTCCCCAGCTCGCTGCCGTTGCTAGCCATGCTTTGCTCCTTCTCTATCCCCACAGGCTAAAATTATAAATACATCAGATGAAAAGCTCGGATCTCTTAGAGGGAAGGTGAGGGAGAGCCTATAAATTTTGCAGCCTGTGTCTGAAACTATGAAGGACAACTTAAAATTCCCTTTAAAAAAAAAATAGAATAAAAATCCTTCTGCTTTATAAATATTAATGGTGGGTACGTGGTAACGAGAGAGACAAGGAGCCTCTGGCTCTTATCTGTGATTGTTTGACTAATATTAGCGGCAGCTTGAACACGACAGTTATTATTTGATATGACACTAAATTAGAAGGTTCGTACTTCAGATGAAAGACTGGCTTTTAGAGGGTAAGGGGAGATTTGTTTCTGTGTGTCAGGATTGTTCTCTGCAGATCTGCTGGTGACATCACACGTGGTTTGTGAGGGCATCGCCTGGGTGATGTCCCTGGGGATGGTGTGGGAAGAGTCTCTGTGCCCTGAGCTGCACCCAGGGCACCATCCCACCCGAGGAACCAAATCGCCTCAAAAACTTCCATGTAGCCACTGAAAGCGTGAAGGACCTTAAATATTCCCTCACGCTGGGGTTGTTTCACGGGGGACCAGGGGTTTGGCGGGGCGAAGCCCCTGGCAGCATCACAGGAGGGACAGGTGAGGGAAGAAGAGGTGTCCTGGTCCCGATGTGGATGCCTTGATGGAAATCCCTGGTCTGGCCAAGAGCTCCTGCAGCAGCAATGGTTGAAAAACCGGGGCAGATGTCTGCACCCAGCCAGCAGCTTACACAGGAGCCAACACACAGCGCTGGGAGAGCAGGGTGAGCGGCGTGGTAACCAACAGTCGTTCCTATGATCCAGGCAGAGCTGGATTTCATCCTACAGAACATTACCAGGTATCGCTCTCACACAGCCATATTGCAGGCTTTGGGAGGTATGAGGCGTTATTTCTTTTTAATGCTAATGGGTAAATCAGCTGCGGGGTGCCAGGCTTGTTTAGGTGACAAGGGAGCTGATGGCATCCCGCATGCTGAAGGTACTAGTCCCAAAATGTGCCTGAGACTGAGCAAAGGTGTGCAGATCACTCATGGAGCTTTCATCCTTACTAGGACTTACGAGGAATAATCTAATGATAATCAGAGAAACCTCAGCCCAGCATCCTGCCTTGGACTCTGAGCACCTGCTTGCATCTGCCTGCAATTAAAAACCCGGCCAGAATGACCCTGTGCAGCACTGACCATTTGAAGCCTGTGTTATAATGCTGCTAAAATTACCGAACCTCACTATACTTAGGAAATAGCCATTATCAGAAACTACTTTTATTACCATGGAAACGGAAAGATAACAGAGGAAAAGTCCGGCCGCATCTCTCCGCAGCAGGAGGCAGAGTGGTGTTATGTACGTGCTGCGTGTATGAGGTGGCAGCGATCACCACTGGCCCCATGTAAGGCTGCAAGAGCCCAGGAGCTTGAGGGGTTTGCGTGTACATATAGAACTGTGTGTGACCTGAGTGTGTGCGGAAGCATCTGGAAAAATACAGGTTTGTATCGAAGCCCTGGGCAGGCCCCACCTGGAGTGTTGTGTCCAGTTCTGGGTTCCCTGGTATAAAATAGCCAGGGATCTCCTGGAGAGAGATCAGCGGAGGCTATGGAGATGATTAAAGGCCTGGAGCATCTCCCCTAGGAGGAAAGGCTGAGTGACCTGGGGCTGTTCAGCCTGGAGAAAAGAAGCCTGAGAGGGGATCTGATCGATGGTTATCCATATCTGAAGGGTGGGACGCAGGGAGAAATGGCCAGCCTCTTCTCAGTGTCTGTGGGAACAGGACAAAGGGCAATGGCCTCAAGTTGGAGCACAGAGTGTTCCACCCCAATCTGGGGAAGAACTTCTTCCCAGTGAGGGTGAGAGAGCCCTGGGACAGGCTGCCCAGGGGGGTGTGGAGTCTCCTCTGGAGATATTCCAGACCCGTCTGGACACTGACAACCCTGCTTTGGCAGGGGGTTGGACCCAATGGTCTCTGAAGGTCTCTTCTGACCCCTACAATTCTGTGATTCTGTGATTCCAGAACCATCTATTTGGGGCAAAGCACTGAATTCCGTTTCTCCAGCCTTGCAGATGGTGTAAGACTGAATCACACAGAAAAACTCCACCCCAGAGCAGAAAAGCCAGCAGAGCACAAAGGAAAGCCAGGCTGTCCTGAGAGGAGAAAGGATGTTTCCCTGAAGGGATGTGGGAAATGGGGGTCTGGCTTCCCTGGGGCCGGGCACCACTGTGGGCTGTGGAGTGGGATGGAGGTTTCATGCCCCGCAGCGCAGAGGTCTGTGCTCCAAGGGGCTGTGCCCAGGGGGTCACTCATCGAGGGAAGCAACTGGGCATCCAAATATCAAATGCAACTCATTTTCTCCTCCATGTTCCCCATAAATCTTGCCCTCTGATGAATGTTTTTATTCCAGCCGGTTGTTTCTTCTTGCTTCACATTAAATCTTGATCTCATCAGCACTTGACTGGATTTGTAGAAACAAAATAGAAGAGGGGAACTCGGCCATGAATTAGCAGTTTAAGATCAGAAAAGAGTTCGTATAAATCCCTGATCTGCCTATCCATCAAACTGTGATAATGCAAAGACACCAGCATTACCCAGTGCTCTCTGGCTGTCCTGGGCATCCATCCCAGGGACGTTCCTCCTGCAAGAACAGGAGCCCTGGCTTTCCACCGCCCCTGGACATGAAGGACAAAGAAAAAGATATTTTCATTCTGGCTCCAGAGCTGGGGATTTGGGGAATTAAATTGTGTCAGCAGTTCTCTCCTTTTTTCTTGCTTCTTTTTGTTCCAAACAGCAGAATTTATAGCTGTGGCCCTGTGAGAGCAATTGCCTCTTGCTCAGGCTGGGACCGAGTGCGCGTGTCTTCTCTCGTGGTTCAGATTTGGGGGTCCCGGGCAGAGCGAGTCTCGATGCCCCTGAGCCAGGATGGGGATGCGGTGGTGCTTTAAATCACACAGAAGAACGGGTGCATCCTCCCTGGCAGCAGTGGGAAGGGCTTCTTCAGAAATCCTTGCTTTCTGGAGAAGGCTTTGTGGGAGGACATGGAGATGCTTGAGTGTGTCCAGAGAAGGGCTACAAAGCTGCTGAAGGGGAACAGCTGAGGGAGCTGGGATTGTTTAGCCTGGAGAAAAGGAGACTGAGGGGAGACATAATCGCTCTCTGCAGCTACCTAAAACGTGGTTGCAGTGAGATGGGGGTCAGTCTCTTCTCCCTATTAGCTGGTGACAGGACAAGGGGACATGGTCTGAAGTTTTAAGGGAAGTTTAGGTTGGATATGAGGAAAAATTCCTTTACTGAAAGGGTTGTCAGATATCAGACCAGGCTGCCCAGGGAGGCAGTTGAGTCACCGTCCCTGGAGGGATTTAAAAGAGGAATAGATGTTGTACTTGGTGACACGATCTGGTGTTGGACCTAGCAGAGCTGGATAGATGGTTGGACTCTATGATCGTGAAGGTCTTTTCCAACTGAAGCCATTCTGTAATTCTATGATTCTATGAGCCCCAGGCACTGGAAATCCTGCAGCTCCCCCACACCTCCTCAAAGGCACCTTCTCCATCTCGGGTTTGAGCTCAGGGAACCCTTCATCAAAGCAGGGGAGCAGCTGGCTGGTCCTGTGTGCGCAGCTGCCCATCCTGGGGAGGAATGAGATGGGGACATCCAGGGACATTCCAAGCTGCTCTGGGATTTAATCCCCAGCTGCAGCCACACAGACAGTCACTGCCCTTGGGCTGAAGGGCTGCTCTAGCGGGTTGCAGCCAGTTTAGGACCCTGATTTAGGGATTTCCTATGATGTCAATCAATGTTTACGCGCGAGCCTGCCGTGCGTAGGCTTGTGTGAGTACGTGTGAGCAGTCCTGGCCTTAAAATACCCATTAAGCTCTCACAGTGTTGAAACAGGAGTGATAAATAATGACACAGCTTTTAAAAAGTAAGAAATAAAGCAGAAGAAAATGGAATATGTCAGTGATGGATTTGGACCCCTCAGAACATACAAGATTTTATTGTGCAGAATCACTTCCACGCTGTCTGGCGCACGCTGGTGATGTTAAACATTGCACGGCTGAGAAATCCTCATTGGTGCTCATTACCTGTGTACAAGGTGCTGTATGTGAGAATTCACATCTGCAAATACATCAACAATTTAAATCAGGGCTGTTGTTAGTGCTGGTGAGACACCTTAACCTGGGGCTCGAGGGATCCCAGTACGTCGCTGCTGGCGTTTTCCTCCCGAGCAGGAGTGGAGGACAGGCAGCATCCAGGCTCAGGCTCGAGGGGGGTTTGGGGCACAGAGTTGACCCCAAAAATCTCCTTGGTCTCAGGGGAGCATTTAGTGTTGTGTGTGTCTTCCCCTCATCACCACCACGCTCCGGTTTGTGTCCGGCATTGCTGCCAGGACTAGGGTGCATGCAGGAACCGCGCTGCAGAGCTTGGGGAAGAACAAAGAGGGAGAACAAAGCAGTGTGAATGAATCACTGCCCCATTCCACTACAGCAGCGAATGAGAGAAACCATTAAAAAATAATTTAGGGTCGACATGAGGTGAACCCTTCTGATGCTCTTTGCATCCGAGGTTTCCTTTCTTCAGTCAACACAGGAAATAAAATCCCTCATGTTTTCGTTTCAACATGAAGAATTGCAATGGTCCCTTTGGAAAAATTTCAGTACCTTGAACATTTAGCAAAATTATATTCCCTCATTGTCTGAAATTATTTTCTAAATTCATCACAAAATAATGAATAATCTCAATCAACCCGAAGCTGCCTGTTTGTGGGTACTTCATTCATCAGATAAATATCACTCTGCTCGATGCGGGCGTTTTAGCTCTGCTGCTAGCTGTCAGCAAACCTCCTGTTATTGCCAGCAGAAGCATCCCAAGTCCTCCCCTCCCTGCCCTACCCCAGAGGCAGTGCCAGGTTCTGAAGTTCTTTCATTAAATTAACGAAGCGCCACGGCAATCAAGAGAGCTTTGCGGGGTTTGTAAGGGGCAGATGCAGACCGTGTTGTTTGAGCCTATCGCCTGCTGAAAACAAACTCTCCGCATCAGAAAGGCAGCTCTGTGGTCCAGAGCTATTGGAACACATCCAACAGCATCCAAGAGAGACCAGATCATCAAAATAATGGGAAAATGAAAGCAGCCCTGCACCACTCCGAATGGGAGCAGACGGGGGTGTCCGTGTCCTTCACCCTCTGCGTAAGGCCACTGCCACGTGGCCTGTTTAATTAAGTAAAAGGCTGTCAGAAGAGATTCTGACATTTAGGCTCCACTTCATGAAAAGAGCTCCCACGTTCGTCATTTTCCAGCTACGAATAAAACTCCCCAAATGAAAGCGAAGCAGAGCTCTGCCTGGTCTGCAGGGGCACGGAAGGCTCGCGGCTCTTAACGAGCGGGAAGAGCAGGCTGCTGGTGTTTTCTAACTGATTTGTTCATTTTGGAAGGTGGAAGAGGCATCAGAGTAAAAGTGCAGAAGGCACGGCTGTATGCCAAACACAGTGGCTGTGGAGCAGCTGCATTACAAAGCTCGATCATCTTATGGGGCTTTTCCAACCTCAGTGATTCTGTGATGGATGCTCTCTCGGCCGTTCTCTTTCCACCGAGAAGGCAGGACCAGCAGCTGTGAGAGAAGCCAGGCTGTCCAGACACGATGGGGCTAACTCATCCCCCGTGCTGCCTCTTGAAATGGATTACGAGGTGAAATTAAAGCAGGAATATTTCAAATGTGCTTAAAGCAACAAATCCCCCATAGGATGCTGAAATGACATTAGAATAAACCTTTGTTCCAGGGTTATCCCCTGTGGGACATGCAGACTGCTGTGGTCCCGCTAGCCCTAGCCCTTCTGACCCACCTGCACCCTGAGTTGCTCCTCGTCGCTCAGATTTGGGCTGCGAAACTCAGAGGGAAGGATGTGGAGCAGAGCTTGGAGGGGATGCAAGGCCCAGGGAAGCGGCAGCAGCTGCTCCTCAAAGGCTCTGGAGGCAGGGAGATGCGCCATCCGGCAGAGCATCCCGCAGAGCCCTTCTTCTCTGCGAAAAGAAGAGGTAATGAAATTTTAATCAGAACTTCCACAAAGTATAGAGAGCTGTAAATAAGGGCCTTGGCGTGCTGCTCCACCTACACCTTCATCCTCTTCTCATCTCGCGCATGATCGTCTGCAGACCCACCTCAGAGTGTTTCATGGTCTGACTTTCCCCAGGATTTCGAGCCACCCAATTTACGCTCCTTTGAAGCAAGAGACCTGCTCAATCTCTAATTTATATTTTTTAATCAGGGCACCAAAGTGTGAGAGAGCTCAAGGGAAACATGTCCCTTGTAAAAACAAAGTTATTGCTTTAATAAACATGGGAGGGAAAGGCAGTAATGGACTGGGGAGCTTCCCCTGGTTAAAAATTTAGTAATCAAGCCCGGCTCTTAATGAAACCAAAAATTAGTCCTATGGAACAGAAACTGGTTTCTCAGCAAGGCAACAGCAACTGGTGACGTGAACATGGGGAAATGGAAACAGCACGGCCATGTCCTGCAGGCATGGAGGTTCCTGGCATGTTAGAAGCTGGTCGGGTCTCTCGGTGAGACAAACTCCCCGTGCTGCGGGAAGCCCCCCTGGGTGGCTCCGACCCCGGTGACTGAGCTGCTCTGCTCATCAGAGCTTGTTTTACCAGCTGGCCAGTGACCCATCTCTGGTCCTGGGTGAAGGAGATGGCTCTGGGGTTCACTCCAGACCTTGCTCTGCCAGCTCCTGGCCATCAAAACAATGCTCAGTGACTGGCAGCTCATCCTTCAGCGCTGCTCCTCAGGGAGGGCTTCACCCTTCTGCAAGCACCCCTGACCCTGGGCTCCAGCCCCCCTGCCAGGAGTGAGGAGGGCAGGAGCCCATGAGCTGCCAAAGCCAGCAGCATGAGGGTAGGAAAGAGGAGTTGTGACCCAGGACCTGGGCTTATCCCAGACTTAGCCGGGCTCTGGTGGGAGAAAAGGGTCCCGAGCTGGGTCGAACGAAGCCAGGACCAACCTTCTCCTCCAGCCCCACTGTGGGGCTGTGTCTGGGTTGGTGACTGGACCAATGGATCCGCCCCACGGCCACATGCAGCCCCACGAGTATTGCTGTGTGGTTGAGGGCTTTACAGAGGGTCAGAAGCAGCTGAAGCCAAGGCATATCTTGAACCACTGCTGATACGTAGCCTGAGCCCGAATGGGACTTCCCCGTAGCTCTCCATCAGCAGTGCACCGAAGGATGAGGATGTTGCTCTGCCCAGTTCGCTCTGTCCCTTTTCCTGCTGCTGGTGGCTCACCCTGGCCCTGGGTGCTCTGCCTGAGCCGCCTGTGGGGGTGAAGCCCAGCAGTACCCACAGGCTGGCTGCGCAGACCCTCTCCCCACGCCGGCAGAACAAACCAAGCAGGTGGGTGCCACGGCGAGCGCGGCACAGGGACACGGTGCTGTTTGCAGGTACTGGCCAGCATCAGCCCTTGTGACCCTGCATCCTTACTGAGGAAGAGTTCTCCTTCTCCTCCTCAGCAGCAGTAATGATTTTAAGGGTTGATTTGTGAGAGCAGTGGGATCTGCAGCCACTGCCACCAAAGTCATGGCAGCCCCACCAGCGTGTGTCATGGGTGTACCGGACACAGGGATCTGTCTCTCTCTCAGAGCTCTTTCACAAGGGTATTATGGCACTGGGCACTGCATAGCTCCTGGCAGTGCTGGGAGGACTCGTGCCCCCTCCCCACCGCAGAGCCATCTGTAGGCAGCAGGAGACATCGGAGCAGCCATGCCGGGTGCGGGGAGGTGGGCAGCGAGTGTGTGGCTGTGGTCCAACCAGGGCTGGAGACAGGCAGACTCCCAGAGAGGACTCTTAATTGCTGCCATTTGCCTTTCAGGCATGATTTATTGCTCCCTGTCTTTTCCCAGTTGGAGCAGGAACTGGGGTTTTGGGAAGGGCTTTCAGTGGAGTCTCTGCGTAACCTTGGGGGATTTAAAAGTTGTGGGTTTATTTTCATTTCTCTTGTTATTGGAGTAAGTTCCAGAGTGAAATATAAAACATGGTGGGAAGCCTTTCATAGCTTGGCTTTCTCAAACGCTGCCCTGTAACTTGGGGAAACAATAGTGACTTGCAAAACACAGCGATTGCCAGCATGAATTTGAAGGGCGAGGTGCACTGAGATCCTGGTTTCTGGGGTTTAAATTGATTTACAACATATTCATAGCAGCTGTCCTGCTCCTTCACCGCCCTTCTCTCCCTCCTGTGCACACAGAAGTCCGTGCTGGAGATCCCTACTGTTGTTGCCTGATTGTTAATTGCGGTGTAATTTGCTCCCAGAGCACACAGCCCTGCCTTTCCCACCCCGCAGCCGCACAGCACAGTCTCTCCCATCCCATCCCATCCTGTCCCATCCTGTCACATCCCGTCCCATCCCATCCTGTCTCTCCGAGCCACCAATGCGTCCTGCAATAGTCCTCGGGGCCAGGCTGGGGCAAGACCACACAGGACCTGGACACTGGTGGCTTTGTGGCACGTGGGGGCGGCAGCATGTCCCATCCTCGCACCCCTCGCACGGCACTGCCATGCTTGACGCCAGGTCAAACACAAGACAAGCCTCACTGTACCTTCCTGTTTGCACCTTTCCCCACAGACACATGCCGCCCTCCCTGCAGCCTTGTGCCCCCCACTCCTGCAGCCTTTGCTGGATCAGCTCAGCCACGCTGCATGTGTGGAAGCAGCTGCCCAGCCCTCAACCATCTCTAACCCTCAACCATCTCTAACCCTCTAACCCTCGCTTTCTGGGATGCGAAGGGGCTGAGGGGCTGGCCCTGGGCTGCTTCCATGTCCCCAGCCCCACGTCCCCCAGCGATGTGGGCAGGCAAGTGTGGTCAGTCAGGGCCCAGCATCCCGAGCGCCAGCAGAGCTGGTGTGGATGCCAGGCAGCTCTGCTCTCCCTCACCGGTGGGTGCAGGGGACAACGGGTGAGTTCTGCTCTTCCCTCTCAGCTCTTAGGGACGATTTCTGAATGCGCCTGTGTCCTGCCTAACTTTGATCTAGGTAATGACTCTGAACTCTCGTTAAATCTCATTTCATGTTGTGCCTTTCATGGTTCCTTGTCATCTTGTTTATTCTTTGAAGTCACACCGCTGCCCGTGCTGCGTGTGGTGCCTCGCTGCAGAGTGGGCTGCAGCACCACGGATTAGCGTCATTATATTTTAAGAGCACATTTGCTGAACTACAGTAAGCCAGTCCCAGAACAAAGGAGCCCCGAAACACCCAGCACTGGGAGCTGGGGTTAGGAGGGGGGAGGCATTGGCTGCCTCGGCGCAGGCCGGGTGCTCGTGCAGCCCCACCAGTGACAGCACAAGCTCTGGTGACGCTCATAGCGTGCAGCCCAGTGACAAAGGGAGTGTTTGGCATCTGGGCTTTTAAAATCCAGTGATAACCCCTTTCTGGGAACAGCCCCAGCGAGACCAGCATCCTTCATTTCTCCTCTTTCTCTTTGTGTTGGGGTTAGCTAATTAAGCCATCGGGTCGCTGGAACAGCCTCGTTTGAGGCAAGAGGAGTGTGACTGCCCCTTCATTCTGCTTTTCAGCTCCTCACTCCTCTGTTCATATTTAAAGGCGTAATTCTCTGTCATATCTTGCTTGGCAGCGTGTCAGGAGCCTGTGCCAGGCGAAGTGGGAAGTGAGACTGAAGGATTTCCTTCACATGTTCATTTCCATTTAAAATATTCTCAGCATTTACCAGATTGTTTTCTCATTTGCCCTTGAAAATGCTCCATGTGCAGAAATCCCTCACCAGTCTCTGCCCACCTGGCCTGACTCTCCCCAAAACCGGACACAAGGTCCGACTGTTCTCAGAGCAACCGTGTACCTGTAGCAGGTGAAAACCCAAGGGCAGCATCCCACAGCGTGCACACAGCGATGAGACAAAGCAGGGAGGTTAGGATAAAAGGCACTTACACAAGACAAGTTGGTATAAAAGGCATTTATTCATTCTTTATAGTTCATTACAGGTGAAATGAAGCTTCTCTGCTCCGAGTTTGGATGCTTGGAGTTCTTTTAAAAAGTGCTACGAGCTCTTCCATCTAATTTTGGAATGGAGATAAATTCATATTGCTCCTGCCGTGCTTTGTTGTGCCCCAAAAGGCTGACAAGCTGCTTGCAGAAATTGCTGGCAAAATGCTAGTAAACCCAAATGAAATGGTAGTTAGGGGCAGGGCGGCAGCGCTCGCTGTACACCCCACGTAGGTGAGCAGTCCCTAAGCCCTGCTGCGGTACCCGACGATGCCAGCACGCGCCGTGAGCCGGATCAGCCTTGGGGACAGAGGAGGATGTACCAGTGAAGTGGCTGTGCTGTGTCTGCTGTGCCCACCCTGGGATGGGGCATCGCTGCTGGGCTGATGGGGCCAAGGAGGGTACCAGCAGCCCCCTGCCTTCATCTCCAGCTGCCCCGAGCAGCGAGTCTCTGCGAGGCTGGTGCATCCTATCCTGCTGCCATCTACCCCCGCCTCCCACCTCAATTTAAGGGGGATTTCTGCCAGGACACTGCTCTCAGACTGCAGCGTGATGGGGAGGCTGCTCTGTCCTGCCAGGGAACCTGCATCGCCTGATCCCATCCTTCAGGTCAGTTCTGCTGGGCGGCTGCGCGCTCGCTTGGGGTGTTGGAACAACATCTGGGTGGCAACAAACCCCTCCCATGTTTTGTGCTTACTGCTGTGGCATTCTGCTTTAATGCCTCTGCACTATATGTACATATATTAGTCCTGGTTTAAGTGGTTTAATGAATCCAGGCCTTTGGGGAGAATTAACAGTGTATTAACACTGCATCTGAAAAATTAAAGGAATAGTCAAGCAAATTTCTTTTTATTGACTTTTAGTGAGCCATTTAATCCAAACATCTCGTTAACTGCAGTATAACTATACTATATAATGGCTTTTGCAATAAGAACAATTAGCTTTGCAATTAGCATAAGAGTGAGCGCTCTGTGACTGGCTGCAATTGGCAATGGGCCTATTAAAAATGTGTCCTGTGGAGAAAAAATAATAGTGTTTCAGTCGGGCAGATTGAAACCGTTTGACTTTAAGCACCAATAGTATTTCTTCTATTGATCCGGCGTCCCAGATGATCTAGGGATGGGGAGGGAGGGTTAGCTGCTCCCAGCCAACTTCTTTCTCTCCTGTCATCGGCACAGCATCGATCAGCGTGATTTGTAGGGTGAGTCCTGAGTAATTAGCCCATCCTGTTAATGCTCAGCCCATCTGACCTCCCACAGCGGTGACAAGACAGAGTTGTGGGGTTCTTGGGCTGGCAAACACGGCAGCTCCGCCACAAGGATGGAGCTGGCACCCTGCTCGTCCCAGGGGATGCTCCTAGGGGGTGGGGGGTCCAGCTGGTGCAGTGTCCAGCGAGCGCAGGACTTGACAGGTAGGTATTTCTGCTGGGGGATTTTCTGTGTCACAAGGTCCAGTGTCCCTCTGTCTGTCCTCGAGCCTGCTTCTGGGAGAATATTCACCTGGGAGCGTGCCGAAGCGCGGGATGAAATGCTGATCCATCACCGCCTCTGCCTGGAGCTTCTCCCACTTAGAAAACTGAAGACCACCAGGTCTGACATCTCGGGCTATTGAATAAATAACAACCATCCAAAATGTCAGCATTTAAGGGTTTATTTAAATCTCCTGGCCAACAACACTGACTTAAACTTTATGATGCGCCGTTACAGCCTCTGAGAGCATCCTGCCTGCCAAACAATATGTTCCATGAAAACTGATATAATCTGCTCGTTATCTGCAGCGCCGCCTCGCCGTGCTGCTTTATTGATTTTCTGCACAATCACAGTAAAAAGTCCTTCTTTTCACCCCCCCTCTGGTATCTTTTTATGATTCTGGAGGATTTGTTTCCGCTCATGTGTCATTTTTCACCCACTCAGATCTCGGCTGGTTTATAATGGTAACAAAAACCACCCCCCCCACACACCCCACCCCAACCCACCAACCTGCAGCCTGCTATTGATTTGCTCAACCATGTTAACAAATATAAAGCTGACGAGGAGCAGAGAGGGTGACAACCACCATGCACTACGCGGACAGGCATGCTCTGCTTGGGGAGCTGGGACCCAGGGCCCCCCACGCCGCTGCCCTCCCTCCTCACGCTCCATCTCCAGCAACAATCTGAAGTCAATTTGCTGTAACAATTGAGAACGTTCCCTTTCAATGGACGACTGTTTGCCTTTAATTTGTTACAAGAGGATGAGACTTAAAGGGAACGTTGGGCTGCTGGGGAAGTGTGCTCTTAAGGCACTTCAATACGTGGACTTGGGTGTCATTTACTAACTCGTTTCTTCCAGGGACTCTCTTCTAACTCCCAGCGTTGTCACTGCTGGATCTTGTGTCTTGCATTTTCTAACACAGGAGGCTGGATATTTTGCATTTAGGAAGCCTACCTGTGCCTTGGTGAGATGTAGATGCTTTGAAATGTCACTTGCCATATGTTGTCGTTATTATTACTACGAACTGCATTCAAATGAAGAGCTTTTTCAGACCAGACCATTGCACTTCACAGGATGCCAAAAGAGCCCCTCGTTTAAATGCCAGCAATAATCCCATCCCTGCCCAACAAGGCACCAGCTTCATTTTAAGTGCCTGAGTTAGAATCATAGAATGACTCATGGACTGGTCTGGGTTGTAAGGATCAGCTTTGGCAGGGGGATTGGACTCAAAGAGCTCTGGAGGTCCCTTCCAACCCCTACGATTCTGTGATTCTGTGGTATTTGCATCTGCCAGAAAAAAAGTCTGTTGCAACCTGGAGGCATCAGAGGAAGGAGCTGCTGACAGCGGCCATGGCTCCTGCTCCCCTGTTCCCTGGGGGAAAACGTATGAATGAGTGATTGTGGCTGCTGAAGGGAGTGATTTCCTGTGGTTTCTGAAAGGGAGATTTCAGGAATGTCACTGAGGGGTGCTGTAAGGAATCTGGGCAGTGGGAAGCCCAAAGCTGGGCCCCCACAGTCCGTGCAGGAGATGTGTAGGGCTGGGGGAAGGGGAGATCTGAGCCCTGGTGTTGGTGAGGAAGCACGTGGCCCTGAACTGGTCCAGACGAGGCAGGGAGCCAGGGGTTCCCAGCACCTGGGGAGTCTCTTGGTCTGGTTTAGGAAATCCCAGGGCAGAATTTCCATAAGGATCTTGGGGCCAAGTTGGTTCTCTGTTGCTTGCTCACTTCCCAGGACTGAATTCTGGAGATGTTCTCCTGGAGATGCTCCTCAGCAGAATATCACCCAATTGGCACCTTCACCCATGGCCACAGAGCCACTGCAGTAAGTGCTGAGAGCTCAGAGCATGAGGAGACAGAGTCTCTAATTACCTTCACTCATTTATGCATGAACCAGACGTCATCAGGTCTCTTCTCAAAAGCCCTTTCTTAAACTTCAGCAGCCCCCAAAGGTGCCTCCTCCCAGCCCACGCCTGTCTGTCAGGGGCTGCGGCTTTGTAGGGGGGGTCACTCTGCCTCTGGCAGCTGGGGCAGGGCGATGAGCTGGCAATGCTTTGTGCTCAGTCCAATGCTGAATATTGCAAAAGGAGATGAGAGAGGCCAGGGCTGGCATCCACCAGCAGGATGCTTGGTGCCACAGAGCCCACCAGGACCACCGTGGTCCTGCCAAGGCCACCACTGTCACTCCAGCCCTTCTCCAGGGGTGAGGGAGGAGCACACTGTGGGCACGGCTGACTCCCGTAGCCCTGGGGATGTGCCACAGGGCTCACTGTGCCCCGTCCCTGTGCTGAGAGCCCGTCTGTGGTGACAGCTCATCGCTCAGCACACAGTCCAGATTTATTTATGTGTGCACAACAGAGGCAAACGGCTTTGCTGCTGGGATCAATCCTTCAATCTAATGCCTCTCACTCCATTGTAACTGTATTTCATGACCTTCTCGGGGATTTTCAGGTTTTTCAATTGAAGGAACAAGAGCTGCAGAGAGAGGGACGTGAGAATAAAGAAAGAGCTCTCTGGTTTTCATTCAACGCAGAATGACCTGCGCAGAAAAGGAAAATTCATGAGTTATGATGCTCCACAGTTTAGATCTTGGCTGTGCCCAGTGTTATGGCTTTGTGGGTTTTTAACACAGGGGTCACCTACTTGAGCATTTTCTGTTGCCCGTGACATGCCCCTGCCGATGGGCTGCTGTGGCTCCAGCCTCCACATGCCAGAAGCAGGGCTGACACCTCTGCCAGGCACAGCCAGAGCGCCTGGGTGGATTTGTCAGTGGCAGATGGAGACCATCAGGACTGGGTGAAGGATCCCGGAGACAGTCACCAAAGCGCCTTTCCGAAGGAGCCGCTGCAGGCAGGGAGGCTGCTGCTGCTCGGCACCGCGCTGCTCCGGCGTGCTCACTGAGCCTGAACTGAAGGCCGAGACAGTTCAGGGATTGCCCAGCCCTTCCTCTGTGCATTCAATCAAGTGATGCTCCAGTGAGCCAGAAACCAAATTGCAAAAGCCATTAGATCCCAGCAATGGCACAACCAGGCTCCTCACTCGCAGCCCACAGACAGCGCTGTCTCCCTGGACAGACTGCAGCTTCCTCTCCCTTTCTTGTTTCCATCCATTTTTCATTGCCCTGGCAGCACTGGGCTGCAGCCACCTCGCAGCCATCCCAGGAGCACAGCTGGTGTGGGCTTTCCTGTGTTTTTTGAGCAGACTGATGTGGGAAGAGTCCACGTGGCCTCCTGCTCCGGGCACAGCCAGCAGCGCCGACCCCATGCCACACAGCTGGGGGGGCAGCCAGGGGTCAGGAGCCAAATCCCCCCCATGTGTATGAGGGCACACATCCCCACAGCAGCGGTACAGTAACAGTCCATTAATTATGCCCTTTAATTAGGTAACGAATATTCATATTTCAGTAATGACTCGGCTGCTCATTCTGCACTGAGCTCCTCGTGCTGCCGTGACGCAGCCGTTACTCATTCGCTCGCTCCTAATGAACCACCACTTAGAATTTTAAAAAGTGGAGGATATCTTTCTGAGTTAATTAGCTTGAAATTAGCTTAATCACAGCTCATTTAAACTTATCTAAACAACAGAATGAGGAACTCACGGAAAACTTGGGCTCAGCCTTACTCAGCTTTCTATCCAGAGATGCTGGCTGGCCAGGGATGCAGAGCGCTGTGCTGGGGGGGTCCAGCCCCACTCCAGCTCGACTGCTGCTGCCCTGACCTGGTCATTGGAAGCACGATGTCACGATGTTTTGAGAGGGGATCTGATCAATGTTTATCAATATCTGAAGGGTGGGACACAGGGAGAAATGGCCAGCCTCTTCTCAGTTGTCTGTGGGGACAGGACAAGGGGTGGTGGCCTCAATTTGGAGCACATGGAGTTCCGCACCAATATGCAGAAGAACTTCTTCCCAGTGAGGATGACAGAGCCCTGGGACAGGCTGCCCAGGGGGGTGTGGAGTCTCCTTCTCTGGAGAGATTCCAGACCCGTCTGGATGCCGACCTGTGTGATCTGTCCTAGGGACCCTGCTTTGGCAGGGGGGTTTGACCCGATGAGCTCTGGAGGTCCCTTCCAACCCCTACAATTCTGTGAGTCTGTGATTCTGTCACCTCAGCCTCCTGCTTCGGTCCTTGAGCCCTCCCAGTTCCCTCCCATAAGATGTTTCAACCCTTCTCACACAGTCCACAGATATGAAAAGCATATTGCTCCTTTCTTTGTCAGCTTGATTTGAATATTAATTGTATGCGACCTGTGGACTTCAGCTCATGCAGAATCCACCCTGCAATTAGTTTACTTAACTGCTCCGTCTCCTGCAATATCTGTCAAGAATAATGAATTAACCCTGAATTTGATCCTGAACAGAGAAACTTCACACTGGAACAAGTTTATTATTTCATGGGCTTTTCAGAGTTCTTGAACTTGATGTTAGGATCAAATCGATTGAACATCTGGGTTTTCTGGAGGCTGAGGCAGGATCATACAATATTTACATCAGTATTCGGAGATCAAAGACAGCCAGCGCTTCTGCAGTTCACACAAGCTCAGGACTTCTCAGCCTGGATGTGCTGGGAAGTGGTTGGGAGAGCGCAGGGCCAGGGAAAGGATTCACCAGATCCGGGATCAGCTGGGCCAGTGTGGGGAGCGTGGCACTCCTCGGGAGTTAGTTCATCCCTGTGCTCCCTCTACCAACACACCACGTTCCTAATTCTCTCTCTACCTCAACTTCAGAGAGGAAGGAAGACCCTTTAATGCCAAATTCCAGCTTGCAGAACAAGTCCCGCAGCAAACCCCCCCCATACCAGCTCCTGAGCCACGTGGCAGCAGGAGATGCCGACGGCAGTGCCAGCCCAGCTGCCGTCACAGGCTCGGAGCAGAGTGGAGCAAGGTGAAGGCAGAAACCCTCAGAGATCTCATTAGCAGGAAGCATCCTCTAACCCATGCTGGGCGCTTGTGGAGCCCAGCTCTGCTCACACATCCAACCGGAAGCAGAGAGGAACACATACCCTGCACGTGAAGGGCAGCGCCGCAGCCGGGTGCACCATGGAGATGGGCTGAAGGTTCTACCTGAGCAGATGCCAAGCTGCACCAGCAGCCTGCTGCTGCCTGAATCCTTGCTGCCAACATGGACCGTGGAGCAGGGACTGGAGATCCCCCCTGTCTTTCAGCACAAAGGCATCTCTGCCTCCTTCCTGCTCCACTCCCGAATGGTACCCAGTGGGAGCAGAAACCCAGGCACAGCCGTGTTGGTGTGCGGGTCCCAGACCTGAGGGCACCCGGGGTATTATCTGTGTTCACCCACTCAGAAACCAGCTTTCCCACCCCTTGCATGTCACTGGGACGTGATGCTGGGGAGCAGGGGGGTGGATTTTGGACCAGACCTCACCACACTGTAGCTCCAGAAGCGGGGATGTGCCCACTCCCCCATGACAGGGCTGAACGGGGACCCTTGGCTGAACAGGAACTCCCAGCTCCTGGGGAAAGGGCTGTGCCCTGAGGTGGCAGCAGTGCCAAGGCTGGATGCAGTTGATTCTATCGTGCACATTTGCTGCTAATGGACTCAGAGGTGGAGCCTGGGAGGTCCCCGTTTGCAGCCTTGTTACGCAGGCTCACCCAGGTAGCCATCTAATTGCGGGTTTGCTACACGAACGGATTATTTCCACCACACTGGTACTTAACAGAAGCAGCTCCCTTCAGGGACACTCTTATTTCCCATATCATGAAAAATTTAACTACTATTTAGGGGCTATTTTACCACTCTCCTATTTCTGCAACTCTCATTAGCAGTAGGAGGAAGCGCTGTGCTGCACCTGGAGTGGAAGGGACTCCGGTGGTTTTTAAATCAGACGCAATAGAGAAATACTTCAGGGCTCCTTCAGAAGAGAAATAATCACCTCTCTAACCACTGGAATGAGATACCCGGTCCCTCTGGTTTAGCCATTTAGCCTGCAGTTAGTGACAAGGTGAATTTTAATTCTGGACCTGTGTTTTTTTCCCCAGTCCTGCTGGGTTTTTTTTGCCTGCGTGCTGCGTTTCTAATAACAATGCGACCATATGGTGCCTCCAGCACTGGGACTGCAGCCATGGGGTAACAGATGCAAAATGGCCCAAGACAATAGATTTAAAAGTTTGCCTTCTCACTTTTGAGGAGTTGGAAGAGCTACCAAACACAACAACATGAAATATTCAGCAAATTGAACATGGTTGGAGTACATAAAGGCCAGCCCTTCTGGAAATTATTTCTTCTGGGGACCCTTTCTAGGACACTTTGGAGGCACAGCTCCAGAAACCATGTCTGCAGGATGCTAAGCAATAGCAGCTGCCCAAGAGCAGCTAACAGCTCCTTCATGGATCCTTTTAGGAGCTGCCCTAAAAACATCTGTCAGAGCCAAGGCAGACAGGCCTGGAGCAGGGTAAGGGGTGAGGTGGCACCCCGGGGTCCCTCCCTTCCCTGGTTGTGAAATTCCCAGACTCGCTTTTCCATTTTCCCACCCAGAAGCTGGTTTCGCCTGCAACATGCCACTGGGCTCTGCAGGGTCCCACCTTACCCAGTCAGGCAAGTCCTATTATCCAAGAACTTCCACTGGTTCAAACGAATAGCAACAAAATGGGGGAGAAAAAGAAGGCTTTAGGGATAACTCCTGCAGAGAGCAGAGCTGGTGGAGAACAAGTCAAAACGGTTCCCAACCCATGTCAACACTCGGCTGAGACCTCACCAGAGCTTGGCTTCGCCTCCCGCTCTTGCTGCCAGGCTGCTGCCCAGCCCTCTCCGCTTGCTCCTTCCAAAGGGAAAGGAGGGGACTTGGAAAGCAAAAGTGGATGATGCTCCCTGGGCCGGCACGCCAAGGGAGGCTCTCAGGGATGGTCTGCTGGGGTGTGCTGCTTTCAGTGTACGGCCTTTGCTGCATAGAGTGATAAATGCTCATTAGAAAAGATGCTGGGACCTGAGTTACAAATGGCTGCAGAGTTCCACAGACGTCGCTTCCATCGAACAGTTATTCCCCTATTGATTTGTATTAAAGAAGTAGATAAATACTTAATCTGAACAGCACCAGCGCGCTCATCACCCAGTGAATTAGTGTTTAAAGCGCGTCTGGCTCATCGGCACTTCCTGCACTTCGTCACCGTTCCCAGGACTGCCAGGCAGAGCTTTTAATTACACGCATCCTCAGCAAAGCCCATCGGCCGAGCTCCCCCAGGCTGCAGATCCGGGCAGAGTCTTGCAGCAGAGCAGCAACCTGCTTCCCCAGCACCTCCGGCAGAGAGCTTCCCCGGGGAGTGGAAAAGGCTGGGCTTTAAATGCCACAAAATTCATATTGATAACTTGAAAATTAAATTGCCTTTCAACTAATTATAGACAAAAAAATGAACCTGACCAGACTCCACTGAAGGTGGGATCGGGGCACCTCACATCCTGCCTTCCAAGTATTGCCATGGCACTTTGTCAGTAATTAGCTGTACCAAAGTGCAAAAAGCCAATATAAGGAAACGAGCCTGGGAGCAGCACCTTCCTTTCCTCCTTTTCCTTTTTTTTTCCTTTTTCCTTTCCTTTCCTTTCTTCTCCTTTCATATCTCCTTTCCTTTCTCCTTTCCTATGCTTTTTCCTTTCTCCTTTCCTCTTTCCCCTTCCCTCTCCCTCTCCCTCTCCCTCTCCCTCTCCTTTCCTTTCCCTTCACTTCCCTTCCCTTTATTTTATTTCCCCTTTGCTTTGTTTTATTTTGCTTTCTTTTGCAGCTTCTCCTTTGCAGAAGTCCCTGGATGGATTTATGGCCTCTCACCAATACAGGGTATCCCCACCCGGGGCCACACAGGGACAGGACACTGGGATGCAGAGGGATACCCTGGCACACCCAGCCGCTCCCAGTCCTGTGGATCAAATCCCTCTGTGGTACTGGGGTGTGGGCACGGCTCAGGGCTCACAGAACAGCCACGGTTAGGAGGCAGGAGAGTTGTAAGTAGTTTAAAAAGGTAATTAAGACTTGAGACAAGTTTCTTGTAACAGGTGGGAACTCATATTGTTAATGTTCTTCCTGGGCTACTCCCACGAGAAAGGAATTGCTGCAGCAAAGCAACTGAAGACAAAAATCCATCTTTAGCATCCCTCTTCACATCCCATCTCCCTTCCCAGGGCACCTCCCCTCCTTCCCTCACCTACCAACAAACAAACAGTTTGGCTCTGATCACGGAGGAGAAGCGTTAAAGTCAGGAGCTGGAGAGCAGGGAGATGGATGGGAGGGATGTTCCTCTGCACCCCAGCGTTGTGTCCCACCGCACGGGGCGGGGAACAGTCTGCTCTGATTTACTTTAGATTTGAACAGTGAGTAAATTGGAAGGCATGAATCATCTTGACGCCTACGCTCCCGAGATGGATTACCTGGCTTGGCAGCTTGTTCCTCTCTTTCTGCAGGCTTGCTTTCTTGTTCCTTTCAGTGAAAAGTTTCATTTCCCAGACACAGGAGGGTTACTGCTCCGTGCCTGCGCTCCAGCGTGCCTACAGCCCAGTGCTGGAGCTCTCATGATCAGGCTGGACCGGTGGCTGCCGGCACCCTGTGGCAATTACTCAGCTGCCTGTGGCCCTGTGAGGGACTTGCCCTAGTGAACAGGCTGGCTGGGAGCTGGTGTCCCACTCCAAACCCACACCCGGGGCTCCCCCCTTTCATCTGGCACCGCCAGACTGTCGGTGGGAAACGGCTTTGGGCTGAAATAGTGTTACATTAGCCCTGTCTGCCACATAAGTGGGCATAAAGTACTCCTGACCTCTTTCTGCACAGGCTGCTGTGGGTTCACCAAACAGCTCCTCAGCACATCCCTTCCCGAGTAATTCTTCCTGGGAATCACCTCTTCTTTCAAGCCAAGGAGTGGAGAGCTGCTCTGTGTGAGGAGCGAGCTCCTGCCTGTGGCCAGGCTGCTGCTGCCCTTCGTTAAAGAGTGACTTCTGCCTCCTCTGTCCATTGCTCTCTGGAAACTGGAGCCGGAAGCACAGTAAATAACTGCTCTGTATTTCATTCACCAGGCAGAGGGACTCTCTCCCACTGTGATCTCTGCTGCGCCGATGAAGGGCAGCACGCCGGACATAAATGCTCATCTCAGAGATAAATGCTCATCTTGGTCATTTGCGCTGCTGCAAGGCTGGACTAGCAGCTCCTGCTCTGGCCCAGCACTACTAAATTGCCGATTAAATACAGCCAGGCCCCTTGCCACCTTAGGGAAGTCAGCACCTCACCCCACAAATGATGTGCAAAGCAGGCAAATACGTATGCCCCATCCTCATTTTGCAGTGATTGCGGCAATCAGAGTCGAACTCCAACTCGCTCCCAGGGACTTGAACTCTGCAGGCACAGCCCCCAGGTTGATAACTAGTGATTAACCTTAATTTCACCTCTCCCTCTCTTTTAAGAAGGTTCATCTGGACCCCCTTCCCCCCATGGTGTTAGTAACTGTGGTGCTAATCACGGATCCCACGCTATGCACAGGGCAAGTGGTATCGCCGCTGCCCTTCTGCTGCTGCTCAGCCGCCTTCTTCCTCTCCACCTTCATCTCCCTCTCCCCAAGGAACACGAGGTAAGATGCAGATTTCTCTGCATTTCTTCTTTTCTTAAGAGGTTCTGAATTTTCCAGAGCAGCCTTGCAGCGTCTCCCCCTTTCCCCAGCTCCCTTTGAACAAATCATGCCTTCCGCAGAGTCCCGTTGTTTAATTTCACCAAGTGCCGAGTCCCAACCTCCTGTTAATTGGGTTTTGCCTGTCTTTGTGCTTTCTGTTAAATGAGAAAGAGCCACATATAAAATTTTAATTTTGAAAGCTGCCTTGTTTGTTTTATATTGAAATTACCCACGCCGCTCCGGCCCGCGGAAACAGGCGCTTTCTGGTTTCATTAAAAAACTCTTTGTGATGATAAAAAAAGCAGCAGAAATGAGATAAAAAGTGGTGTTTCCTTAAAGGCACATGAAAGTGAGAGAGATAAATCCCATGTATTGTAGGGGATCAAATCCGACGCAAGGCTGCAAGGTGGCGATACTGGTGAGGAGGCTGAGCTGCCAGCTGGCAGCGCTGCGCGGTGATAGCTCCGCTGGCAGGATGGTGTGATATCTGCCTGGCTTGGTACCCGCCACCCACTTGCTGCTTTGGTTCAGGACACACTGTAAAGCACCCAAGGGCCTGTATGTGTCTTTGGCCGTGGGTGTCTCCAGACGTGGGTGTCTACAAACATGGCTCTGGCCATGCTGTCCCCTCCCGGCAAGCAGGAGTGAAGGGCGACCAGGGTGAGACTGTCACCTTGGCCTCAGGTCGGTCCTGAAGCTGCCCTGCTGTTGCATAGGTGGGAGAAAAATTGGTACCCAAAGCAGGAAGGGCAGAGGGGATGTTTGCTGCGTGGCAAGTGGGCAACAGGCAGAGGGACCAGACCTGGCTTTTCAGACCCGTCTGTGAGTACCCACAGATGATTTAACCAACTCCTCAGGAGGGCCCTTCAGAAAGACCTCAGCTCCTCAGGAGGGCCCTTTAGAAGGACCTCAGATCTCAGGAGGGACCTTGAGAAGCACCTCAGCCCTCAGAAGAGCCTTCAGAAGGACCTCAGCTCCTTAGGAGGGACCCTCAGGAGGACCTCAGCTCCTTACAAGGGACCTTCAGGAGGACCTCTGCCCTCAGCTGTCCCAGCCCAGCCACTCTCTAACAGCTCCTGGTAACAGCAAAGCTCTGCTGCACAATCTGTCACCACCGGCTTTGTCCCTTGCTCTGGAGCAGATGTTCTGATACAAAGAACTGGAGAAAAGGGGCTGAGGCCAGTTGAGGCTCCTGCATGCTGCAGGTTGTTCACTGATCTGTTGGGTTTTCCATGTTCCCATATTTATTCTGCCCAACAGGACTTGGAAATGGGTGCAAACGAGGAACAAACTTCCAACTTCACACTTGAGTGATTCACTTCTTTCCCTCCCCCATCCTTTAACATCAAAGTGAATTTTGTTCTCCTTGATTTCCACTATTATTTAGCAGTTGCTGAATTGCCATTGGGCTTTGTGGAATCCTTCCACCCACTGCTATTTGAAAGGTCATTTAATTATTATTACAAAGAATTACAGAAAGATAGAGAATTATCTAAATGCCTTAAGCCTCAACAGGTTCTTAGCATGGATTTCTTTATAGTCCTGCTAAATGGGATTAGTACTTGCAGCTCTGTGCTGAGTGTAGCTCAGAAGTCTCCGTGTTGGACCGTGGACATTGATGTTGGGCTGGGAAACCATCCCAGGATGGTTTCATGGCCGTGCAGGGATTGATGCTCAGCATCTGTGCGGGCAGGGATGGTTCCTGCTCAGCACTGCTCACCTCAAAAAAAGATTTAAAGACACTTCTTTGGGGGTTTCACTCCGGTTTTCAGGGCTGAGCCTCACACAGATGGTCCAACCCCCCCACCACACACACACACACCGCTCCCGCTGGGGTCCGGGCCGTGCGGGGATGCTCCAGCTCCCTGGTAGCATCGTTCCCGGTTCCGGCGAAACACCAGGAGAGCTGCCCGGGACTGCAACACCCGGTTCAGTCCTCTAGGTGGGAGCCTGGGAGCACGAATCCGGCAGCGGAGCCCTTCCGGACCCGCCGAGCATCGCCGGGCACCGCTGAGCGCCCTCCCCGGGGCCGCGGGGGAACGGCCGGGTCCTGGGAGCGGCCCACGGGGAGCACTGGGTGGATTCTGGGCTTTCTGTCCTGGTTAAACCATCATCCTGGTTAAGAGAAAAGTGGAGAAGAGGAGGTGGAGGGCAGAGCTGCTGGGGCTCTACAGCTACCTCAAAGGAGGTGTGGGCGGTGGGGGTCGGTCTCTTCTCCCAGGTAACAGCCTCAAGTTGCATCAGGGGAGGTTTAGTTTGGGTGTTAAGAAGATTCTTCACCAAAAGAGTGGTCAGGCATTGGACCCAGGGAGGTGGTGGAGTCACCAACCCGGGAGAGGTTCAAAAAACGTGTAGGTGGGACATGGTTTAGTAGACATGGTGTTGGTGGGCTCACAGGTGGACTTCATGATCTTAGAGGTCTTTTTCAACCTTAAAGATCCTGTGATGCTATGATCCTTAAAGGACAGGGTGGCCCAGGCAAGGTTTGACTCTCTCTGAAATCTTCCCTTGTTCCCACACCCTTTGCTTCCCACTCCAACACCTCCCGAGCTGCAGCTCTCCACAGCCCATCCAAGTCCTTCTGGGACATGCTGGGGCGGCTCCACGGGCTCTGCAGGAAGAGCTGCCCCCAGATCTACATGGATCGTTGCTGTGTAGGAGTCGCCCAAAGCATATGATGACAGCAACACCCAGAAATTGAGACTGTTGGCGAAGCATGATGCATCCTTAGGTATCTGGCTGAGGAAGTTGGGAGTCTTACCTAAGCAAGAAGCTAGAATAGACTGCTGGATTAGCACTGTTAATGTTTCTCAAGCAGCTGTTTCATGCACAGGTTCATCCCTTTGTTTCAACAGCACATTAATGAGCAGTGTCACTGCTAAGGCGAACCTAAAAGGAAAGCGAAAGCCAATCGTGCTTCATGAAAACACGTTTTCTACCAAAATGCAGTCATCACTGGGGAACAGCCAACTTCCCACCCTTTGGAGAAACACCATGCACAGCTCAGGAAGGAAGAAGAGAAGGATGTGCTGCTCCGTCAAGCCTGCAAAGAAGCAGGATAGCAAACAGGGACTTGGGAGAGGCACACCAGATTTATTTTCTGCTCGAAGCAAACGGAAGTTGTCAGTATTTACTGTGCAGAGAATTCAAGATTATAAAGCAAAGCAAATATTTCCATTTCTCCACAGAAGATTGGACAGACAAGCCCGGAAATACAATGTGGATTTTTATCAGCATGGCTGGATGATGGCACTGAGGGGGTCTGAGCCCCTCAGTCACCTACTGTCTGCATCACATCAACCTTTCCATGCTAAATGCTGGTTCCACAAAGCTGGCGACAATCAATCAGGAAGTCTGGCCTCAGCTGTAAAGGCTTGTCCATGCCTCTAGGTGGGATGTTGAGAAAGCAAATGGAAATACTAGAAAAGGGGTACTTGGTCCCAAAACTGAAAGTGCAATCACTTCTCCAGCCTCTTCCCTTGATGCCAGATGTGAATCAGGCATGTGGGCCGGGACATCGAAGGCTTGTGAGGTCTGAAAGACTCTGACAAAGAGACCTCACAGCCCACAGGCTGATCCTGAATCTTGTGTCTCTTGTGTCTCCCGTTCCAGCTGCTGTTTTGCAATAAATGCATCATTCCCTTCGTACACTGTTGTGTAAAAGTGGAAAGACAGGCTGGGGCCTGGCTGAGCTGTGCTGCTGTGCTCCCTCAGCAAGACTCAACAGACCAGGACTGGGGCTGGGCAGTGCAGGAGGTGGCAGGGACCCGAGTTGCCAGCCACAGCATCCTAAGCACAGTGCTGCGCCAGGGGAGCTCACCATGCCTGGGATGCTACAAAAACCTGCACCTCCCCGGAGCAGCCAGAGCCTGGCACAGCCAGAGGCTGCTCCAGCTCCACACCAGCACAGGGAACTCCCCCACCAATAGTAGTGAAAGCACAGTCTTGCCCCATGGAGACAGGCTGCCCTGCGAGCAGTGGAGGTGAGGGAGAGGAGCCCTGCCAGCACTTGCACCTTCTGTGCATGGCACAACTGCCACGAGCTGTGCAAACTCCTCCCATGCCAGACAGCTCAGTCCTCATCTGCACTCGTGGTCATCTGCCAGACGTTGGGAAGGAGCTTGGCCACTGATCTGTGGGCCAGTCAACACCTTCTCTACGATTCGCCTGAGCAGGTAGGAAACCACCTCTGGGCCCCTGCCTGCCGGCTGCCGCGCTGACACAGACTGACTCATATCTGATCGGCAAACGGAGCAGCTCCCGCTGCTGCCACTGACATCATGGGAGCCGCGAGGGGAGAGCTGTGCCGTCTGTTTGTCTTTCTGCGCCGGTGACACACATCCGTCTCATGGGAGGGCTTTGGGACAGCCAGCGCTGTCCCACATTGCGCAGGCAGGCTGGCAGCGGCACAGCCCCGACGGTGACACCCAGCCCCCGTGTCTGGGGTCTGCGCTGACCCCGCCGTCCTGGCTGGGGGAAGGAGGAAATGAGAGTTTCCTGCCCGGCAGTGTGCGCTCAGCTCGGTGCCGCGCGGAGCCGGGAATCCCATTACAGGCAGGTTTGGCAGGAGCACAGGGGAGACCCAGCCTGTGTCCGGAAGGGCTCAGCTCAACAGCTCCCAAAGCTGCGGTTGAGGAGTTAAACTCTTGGGTTCATAGACTGGTAAAGGAGGGACTGTGGAGATGTCCTTCCCTGACCTCCTGGGTGCCCAGAGATGACATTCCAGCCTGGGGATATCTGGAAGTTATTCCCAGAGGGACAGTTTTCTTCCCGTAATGCTCCCACCAGTGCAGAAAGCCAGCCTGTCAGCAGCTGCTGGCACCAGTAATCCCATCTGGGGGGCGTGGAGGGCACAGGCTGGGGTGGCCGGGTCCCCTCTGCTGCTCCCTCCTGCTGCAGGCACCAAGAGCTGCGAGGATGCGCGCACATCCCTGTGACTTGGAGATGTTCCTGCTCTCAGGCTGGAAACATAACAAAGCAGAGTGCAGACAGCACGGGGACGCGCGTCCCTTTGCTCAGGAAGCATCTGACACTTGGGGGTTTTGCCACACATCTCTTCATCTAGACACATGCCTGCAGATGACTAACAGCTACGAGCCACCACACCGCGCTGTCTCAGCGCCTCGCTGTGAAAGCCAGCCTTGCTGACCCGGCTTCCTCCACATGCTGAGCTGGGGCCCAATGTCACCACGTGCCCGCACGCCGCAGGCATGTGATGGACATGATGCCATGAGGCTGTGAGCAGGCACTGGGGCTCTCCTTTGGGAGCTGCAGAGATCCCAACTCTGCATGGTTTGGGAGTTATTCCCAGAGGGACAGTCTTCTTCCCAACTCTGCAAGGTTTGTGAGGGTTTGTCCCCTGCCCTGACATGAGCAGGGCACAGGGAAAGAGCAAACATGACTCCCTTCTCCCTGCAGAGCGAGGAGCATCCCTGGCCAACTCTTTGGGGTGCTGGTCCATCCTGCCTCCCCTCTGTGTACCCTGAGCATAGGCACGGTTAGCTCCGCATCTCCTGCCCAAGGTGAGGTCCCTATGACAGATCCTCCATCATCTCCAGAGGGGAAGAGCAGGAAAGCTCCCAGCACTGCTGCCCTCGGCTTGCTTGTCTCAGGCATGTTCTGCTTTCAGCTCCTGGGAACCAGACCTGTCTGCTTCCCAGCTGGAGGTGACTTCTCAAGAGGTATTTGCTCAGCAATAGGCATAAATCCTCTGCTCTTCGCATTGCTCTGAGTGGGATAAAATACTCTGTGACTGCCTATTTAAACATCTTATGTTAATACCATGAAATATTTGTTCAACTTATATTATTCTTCTCGCTCTGAAGTAGTAAACGCTCCCAGGCACATCAGGCTACAGCCAATCTGCAGCTACAGATGCTGCATATAAACAGAACTCAGGCTGGGTGGGCAGGGATGTTTCTGGAGAAGGGAACAGCTGACATTTTCCGGCAGAGGGGCAGTGACTGGGAAGGGCCTGGTGAAACGGTAAATAGCTGCTGTCACAGACACTTGCGTAACTGCTTGGTTTTCCCCATCATTATTTAGCAGTCGAGTCCGTTGCTTGTCTCTGGTTTTGACTCTGTTGTGGTAAATCCAAGGTTAGCTGGAAAGGCAGGAGTGATGCTTTGGGAAGGAGATGGTGCCACCTGAGTGCAGTCACTCTGAGTTCTTCTCCTGGGCAGCACAGCAAGGGAGGAATCATCCAGATATTGAGTGGGTGATGGATCCTGGGGAGGGGCAGAGGGACCAATCCTCCCTGGGTTTGGCGCAGGAATGCTGGGGGGTTCTTCCCAGGCCCAGCTGAGCCCTTCCCTTGCCAGGATGGCTGGTGACAGGGTTTATTGGAGCTGTCCTGACACCAGCCGTAGTCTGTCAGTGCCTTGCTGGTGTGTGGTTTTACTTTTCATGGAAGACTTTGGGAGATGCATGCCGAGCTGCACAGCTAGGGAGGGTTGGGAGGGTTCATTTTGTGGCTCGCTTGCAGGGAACCTGCCTGCCCATCCCCAGCTGAGCAGCCGAGACCTCGCACAGCACCAAGAGCTGCACCCAGGACAGTCCGGGTACCGGTAAGACTCCTGCTCTCTGTCCCTTCAACAGTAACAGATTTATAGTCCAAAAGCCCTTGAAAGGATGACTCTCTTCCTAGGTGGAAGTGCAAGAGAAAAAAATAGTGAGGGTGTGCCCAGTCCACCTGTCACTGAGGAAATAACCCGGTCCTCCTATAACTTAATGCCACCATTCACTAAGACCAAAGGTAGAGATCAAGGCTGCTTACTCGGACTAGTACCTAAGGCTGTGTCTAGGCAGGCTTACAGGCAGTCCCAGTGACAGCCAAATGAATTACTCTGGCGTGGTCCCTTGGGACTGTGAGCGATTGCCTCCGAAATGCAGCTACTCGGCAGGGAGCCCTCGGGCTCCACAGGGAGTAAGTTACTCCGCAGGCTGCTTATGAGGATCTCCTTAAAAGCCAGGAAATCAGTTCAAGAGAGAATATTTCCAATAAAAATCAGTCTATTTGTCTGCAGCTGCAAAGGAATCCCATGTTTGTGGGTGAAGGCAGCACTGGGAAGACGGCTACGAATGTGACAAGTACTGTGGGCATATGGGCTCAAAGCGGGAGCCAGAACGTTCTGCGAAGCCCTGGTTAGCTTCTCCCCTAGTTCTCCCTTGCTACTTTTCCCTTTGCTCTCAGAAGGCCTGAACTACCTGTTCCCTTCCCGAATCACTACAGCGTGTAGCACTGGGGTCAGGAGACCAGGAACTCTTGTGCGGAGCAGAGCCAGCCTGTGAGAGGGGAGTGACCTTGCCACTGGTGCTGCTGCTGGGCACGCTTCCAACCTGGAGCAATGCGTCAGCTGATGGGTTCTTGCTCTGCAACCAGCAATGATGCTGCCATCAGAGACGTCTTTATTGAAGCAAGCAAGAGCAGCAGATGGTCTCTCAGTCAGCATCTCCATAAATGTGAGTGGTTACAGCTATAAAAGCAAACTGCTATAAAGGGACGGTGCTAAGCCTTCCTTCCAGCATTATTGCTCAGCTTTCCTTCATGAGGCATGGTGACCCTCTCCCAAAGAAAGGGTGTAGATCATTACCTGCTTTTTCCTTCAATTCCCGGATGTGCTGAGTACTGTGTGTAATAAATCATACCTCTCACTGTAAGAGAAAATCCATGTGTAGCTCTGCCAGCCTCTGGAATCCCCACATTGAAGGTGATGGGAGGATTCAGTTAATCTTCCTGGAATTGTTTGCACCACCCAGAAGCACATTGGTAAATGCGGTGAGGCAGGCCATTAGGTCAATCTGCAGATGAGCAGGGGATTTAGGATGCCAAAGTTGTTGGGAATGTGCAGATCCCGAGGCAGCCAGCCCTGGCATCATCTCCCAGAGAGGCTCAAGCTCTGAGCAGGTATGGTGTACCTGCCCCTCACTGCCTGGGGCTTGTCTACACAGGACTCTTCAGAAAGTTAAATTGAAATAACTAACTCTGAAGTGGATTACAGAGCATTAAAATTCTGCATAAAACTCTCATTTGAAATTAAAGTGGCCTTAATTCCGTTTCATTTACTCCTAAATGCTACTAAATAAGGCCATTTAAATTGTCTTTAATTAACATAAGCGGTCCCATATAGGCATTTATAAATGAGGTTTAATTAGCCCATTTTCAAAAGCAAGTTGGCTGCCTCGAGCTTCCGCAGGTAGGCAAGCCAGGTCCATGACCACTCTGCTGACAAAGCTCCTGGCTGAGGCCGGTTACTGATAGTTTCGTAGCGTTGGCATCTCTTCCCAAGGAACTGGCATGAGACCAGTTTCTTCCCCGCCAGCAGACAGCGAGATCCTTGAATACCACCTATTTTGACTGTGTTAAACGCCCAAGTGGGAGATGAAAGGCTGTGCCAGAGGACGAGCTCTTCCTTTAAAATCTGGGACATGGGAGTGGTAATCCCTAGAAAAATCTCTAGAAAAATGTGATGTCAGGATTTTACGAGACTTGTTCATGAGTGAGGAACAGACTGGAGGAAAGCTTTGTGTTGCATCACCAGGGACCTGGAAGGAGACAGAGGACTGGGAGAGCCTGAGCCCACCCTGGGGACAGGGCTCCCACTGTCACCATGGCCTCTGGATGCTCCTGTTTCTTTTTTACTTCCTAGAAGGCCTAGTTCAGAAAGATAATGTGCATGAGGCACGCTGCTGGCTGCCCTTGGTACCCAGCCTGGTGTGGTTGGGCTCATCCTGTGGTCTCACATCTGGCCTTGCCTGCCCCCTCTCCCCCCACCCCTCATTCTCACAAGTTCCTCCTCAGGAAAGGCCCCGCACAGGGTGCACTGCAGAGGGGATTTCCACCTCTTTCCTGTGGGTGCAGCTATCTTGCAGCGGGACGGAGGCACGAGCGGGGCTTGGCAGCTCGGCAGTGCTCGTCCCGTGGCAGAAAGGGGATGATGCAGCCATCCAAATGCTGGCGCGGTGCTGGCTCCTGCTCTGCCCCAGCCGAGCCTCCCAAAAAACCCCACTGGGCACCTCAGCTGGGGGACCAGGACCATGTCCCCTGGTATCCAGCCCCACCATCCCAGCAAAGAGAAAGTCAGATGGCTGTGAGCGAAAGGCCTGACCTCTGACGCACCACCGCATGCAATCTCAGCTGCGCACGGCGCCTTCCCCACAGCCAAGGGGTGTTTGGTGGTGTCTGGATGTGGAAGTGGAGTGTGCCAGTTGGAAAGCACTTCTGCAAAGCACCACAGAGGGGCTCAGGACCCCTTCTGAAATCCATGAAATGGTTATTCGCGTGCCTCTGGCAGACTTGAGCCTATTTAGGCTCCTCTGAATACCACTCCCTTCCCTCCCCTCAGCCTGATTCTCTGTTCTGCAGCTCCTCAGGCATTCCCTGCTCCAGGAGAACTTGCTGCTCCAAACTCTATGGCTGCGGGCTGTCGCAGTCGTGGTTTTTCACAGGTTCCTTGTGCGGTGGCTTTACCGAAGTCCTGATGGATACAACACCCCCGGGGCAAGCAGAGAGGGCAGAGACCTGCGGGAGTGTTTGGGGGAAGAGAACTACAGCCAGTTCCTGGAAACCACGAGGAAGGCAGGCAGCCCAGCAGCAGCTGCACGGCATGAGGTCCGGAGGACAGCAGAGCAGAGGCGTGACTATCCCAGAGGAGACTCCAGGCTTGCTTGCACAAGGAATTTAACCGCAGTACCTCCTCCCCTGTGCTGTGGAGTGCAACAGGTCAATACACTATAATCACACCAATTAAGTGAGAGCTCGTTTCTTGATTTGGAACGGAGATGCCAAGAGCCTTTCTCAGCAGCAGGCAGAGGCAGCACAGTGGGACAGCTCTGCTCTTCCAGCCCCTCTCCCTGTGTCAGGGAGCCTTCGCACGCCTCAGGGAAGAGATGAAGTCTCCTGCCTTGTACGTGTAGTGAAGAGCCTCGGCACAGCAGTGATCTTGGCAGAGGCTTTGTTCTGGAAACCTTCGTACCCTCAGAAGCTGCAGGTCCACAACAGCCCACAACAGCTCCACAACATGCAAAACAACCAAAGCACTTTCTCTTCAAAGCAGTTTGCAAATGTGGAAAAGAAAAAAGATCCAAAGTATTCACTGGGAGTTTTGGGGTGCGGCTAGCATATGACCCCTTCTGACTTTTAGGATGGAGAAGCAAACAGACCTTCTCTCTATCCTGGCTTCTCTTTTTACCGAATCGAAAGAGGCAGCATGCAGTTGCTGTCGCTGTTCTGCATAAATCAGGAGATCCAGCTTTGTGGCTCTTACTGGGGTATTTCCTATAAAAAGCACATCTGTGGCCATACTTTTTGATGCAATAGGCTTTAGCCTGGAAGCAGAATCACACAAACAATGCTGAATTCATGCTCACTGGAGTAGATTCCAAGGGAAAGAAGAGTTGGGAAAGCACCTACTTAAGTACTGACTAAGGATATTATCTCTGATCTGAATCTAGCCTCTGTGTGTGTGTTACTCTTGAGTACACAGTGTGGTTTCAGACACGGCCAGAGACAAGAAAAAATGATTGTTTCAGGGTAACCACAAGGAAGATGAATGCAAATGTATTCCTGTAACTGGGAGAGTTCCCTAGCTCTTAAGTCGGGCTCTGGTACATGGCCTCAGGGAAGCAAATTTGCAACTACCTTCATTAAATTGTTTGGGAATGATTAATCAGAAGTCAGAGACGTGAAATTTTTCCACGTTGTGAAATGTTAGTTTAATTCCTGCAGTTACGCGCGGTCTGTCGGGGCGGCTTTAGTGAACAGGCAGGGGACAGGTACTGATGGCTGACAGATGCTTCCTGTCGGCTCTTATCTCCCCCAAAAGCCAGAGTTGATAAGCCTCCTGAGGCTGAATCACAGCCACTCACATCACATTGGGATCAAAGTGGTGCAAGAGATGTGTTGTGTCAGAGACTCCTGCGTGGTGCACACATGGCGTGGGGCCTGTGTGGTCACCCTCGGGCTGGTCACTGTTGGCACCAGAGGGGCCACCATGGCACGAGACACTGGCAGCACCTCCAGCTGTGCTCTGCTGTGTCCATCAGGTGACTTCAGTTGGAGAAGAGGAGGTTGAGGGGAGACCTTATTACCGCCTACAATGACCTGACAGGAGGGTGTAGAGAGGTGGAGGTTGGTCTCTTCACCCAAATGACAGGTGATGGGACAAGGGGGATGGGCTCAAGCTGTGCCAAGGCAGGGTCAGATCAGACATTAGGGAAACATTCTTCACCGAAAGGGTTATGGGGCACTGGCACAGGCTGCCCAGGGAGGGGGTTAAGTCACCGGCCCTGGATGTGTTTATCAGAGAGGCAGACAAGGTACTCAGGGATGTGGTTTAGCAGGGGACAGGTACGGTTGGACACGATGATCTCAAAGATCTTTTCCAACCTGGAGATTCTGTAATTCTGTGATTTTGTGCTGCGGCCAAGCACCGGCTGCTGGAATTGCAGTTCATGCACTATGTAAAAATGCACAGAGCACCTTTGTGATGTGCCCGATGCTCATGGCTTTGCATTCACATGTCCCTTCTGCCTGAGGCTGCCTGCAGCTTCAGCTTGGCTTAAAGAGCAGTAGTGCATTCTCAGTGACTCCCCAGTGACAGCAGGGCTGTTCCCACACCTGGTACAACCCATCATCCCCCTCCTGTTTCACTCCCTTTCCTGTTTGAGCTTGTGGGGACCCTCTGCTTTCCAACTGGGTGCTGAGCACCAGGGATGGAATAATGTTTTCCTGAGTACTCCCAGGCCAAAGCCTGGTCTTCAGCATGGCGAGGGGCAGCAGGCTGGATGCCTCCTCACACCCCACAATGGATCAGGAGATGCTCTCAGGAAGCACAGAGTACCATCAGGAGACACCCTCAGGAACACAGAGAGTGTTTCAGCACTCAGGGCCTTATTACCATTTGACATCCACTTCTGATGGGGGCAGGGAAGTAAAAGAGGGCCAGGACTGGAGTCTTGATGTTTTAACGTGTTTAACTTCAGAGTAACGGCAGCCAAGGGCAAGCTGGAAAACCCTCAGAGGAACCAGCTTCTCTACAGCATCGACCCCTTTGATCCAGGATTTGCCTGCCTTTGCTAACTGGGGGTTCAGCTTTGTTGGGCTCTGCTCACAGCCCGCGTGGGCCGGGCCGAAGGCCGCTGTGCAGGCGGGGAGCAGGGGCTGTCCCCGGGGGAGAGCAGGAAGCACGGGGAGCATTTCCCTAACGAGCACGCTTGTCGGGGCAAATCTGCCCTTATTGCAACACGATTTGCATAAACCCCAGGTACTCGCAGCAGGGACCTGTCTCTGCATCTGCCGGGGTTATTCCGCAAGGAGGCACCGGCAGGGCGGGGAGGGCATCGGGGGGAACCGTAGGGGCCAGGGACGCGGCGAAGGGCAGCCAAGGCCCGACTCTGATCCACTCCGCTCGCCTAGCTTGGCAGGCCACGGCCCAGGCACAGGCCCGGCCGCATCCCGGAGCACGGCCCGAGACGAAGCCGCCCCGTGAGGCCGAAGCTGGGGACTTCAGGCCTCCTCCCCTACCTACCCCACCCAGGGCCGCGGCCGGGCGGGGCGCGGGGCGGACCAGGAAGCAGCCGCCGCTCCGCCCTCGCCCTCTCTGCCCTTATGCGTTGGCGCGGGGCTGCCCTGGCCTCGGTATAAAGCGGCGGCCTCAGCCGGCCTGCTCCGGCCCCATGGAGACCCAGTGGCGGCCCGTCGGCAGCAGGCCGGTAAGAGAGGGGGCGCAGATGGCTGCTTTTGGGGTGGGGGCACTGCCCGATGTGTGGCGGCCTGGCTCGGTACGGCCCGGCCCAGCCCTAGCGGGGCCCCGCGGAAGCCGGGCCGGGAGCGGAGCGCGGGGGGGCCGGGGGCCGCGGGGAGGCGTGTCGGGGGCAGCTGCTAACGCCCGTCTTGGCCCGCAGGTCCGGGGCGGGAGTGGTGGCCGGGAGTCCCCCGCGGGAAGCCATGATCGTGGGCAGCGTCTCCTCCGCCCCGGGCTGGCCTGAGGCGCTCCCGGCCGCCAGGCCGCCGGCTTCCCGGCTTGGAGACAGGATGAGCGCCAGAGACCCGTGTGAGAGCCGCTGCCTCGGCCCCGGCGGCCTGCCCGGTGCGGAGCCGCCTGAGGAGGTGGGGAGCCCCGGGCGGGAGCCCTACGACAGTGCCGAGATGCAGCTGAAGGTGGACTTCTTCCGCAAGCTGGGTTACTCCTCGGAGGAGATCTACGTCGTGCTGCAGAAGCATGGCCTGAACGCCGACACCAACACCGTGCTGGGGGAGCTGGTGAAGCACGGCCCGGCCGAGCGGGACAACACTGAGGCCCTGCCGGAGGCCAAGGAGGCCCCGCTGGTCCCGCGAGGGGGGGCCGCCAACAAGACCCCCGCACCTGTACTGGCCCCTGAGGAGGCGGAGAGTGAGAACCTGAAGCCTATCGTCATCGATGGCAGCAACGTGGCCATGAGGTATGTTTTAGGGGTTGGATGGGAGGACATGGTGGTCTCTCTGGAGCTGTCAGCACTTGCCGCTGGGCATGGCCTCTGTCTGTGAGGTGCACAAGTGCCAAGAGTCTGAAAAATTGGGGGGTTCTCCCTGTAAACACCTACTGCTGGAACCCCTGGTAGTGGCTAGTGATATTTTCCAAGGCACCTTGCCAGTGTGCATGGCCCTGATGAGGATGAGCATCACACGTATTGATGCTGCCTGCCTTTGACAGCCTGTTCTGCCTGTGGTCTCTGGCAGCCTGTAACCAGGGGTCACGAGGTTCTGACAAGAACGGGTGTGCTTCATGGGAAATACAGTCATTTCCCTCTTCTTTTTTTTTTTTTTTAACTTATGAGGCAGATAACTGAAGATACATTTTACTCTTACCTAATGGCTTTATGTAAGTTTCTTTAGCAGGAAGTTGCTCAATAAATAATTACAGGTTTAATTAGAGAAGGCTTTGTAACAGGGAGCTGTTTCCTTCATTGGAGACCTGTCTTCAAATTGTGACTCTTGTATTTTGGTTAGATTTCCATAGCAAGTAGAGAAAGGATGGGATGCCAAAGGGACATTCTAGTATATGGTGTCACCAAGGCAGGGCTGCACCTCGCCCTCGGCATCATGGGTGTTCTGGTGCTGATGGTACAGGTCCTGCAGCCAGAGGCTGGCTTGGGGAAGTAACCTGGGACTTCAGCAGTGTGAATATCTGTGAAGCACCCAAAAATCTTTGGGCTGGGTATTTTTTTGGCTTGATGTCCCTACCTTCTCCTTACTTCTGTTCCCTGTGATGGCGAATGCTGTGCAACCCAACCTCCACGCAGGGGGTCTTGGGCTGCTAATGTACCACACCAGGTTTCTGAATTGGGCTTTGTTGTTGCTGTTCAAAGGCAAGCCTCCTCCACTGTGTCTTAGCTTAATAAATCTTGTGATGTGTATGTACACAGACCTTTAAAAAAAACCAAAACCCAAACCAACCAGGAGCGTGCACGCAGAGCTGCTACGTGTGTTGCTGTAGTCTTTATCTGAGGTGAAAGTGCTGAGTGGAGGTACGTTTGCAGGCGTGGTTTTCTCTGAGCCATGGTTGACACTTCTGAGAACATGACTGAGAAGAGACAGGGTGCACTCTGCCACACAACCCAACAGAGCCTGCCAGTCCCAAGGCAGAGCAGGAACTCTGACAGCAACCGAGCAGGGCTGGAGAGTTAAGGATGTAACCTGGGTGGCTGTGGGAGAGCACAGCCCTGTTGCTATGCCTCTCCAGCAGCTCTGAGGAAAATGGCCCGTTGTGAGAGCTGGGCTGATAAGTGTGACTCCTGCAGTGAAGTTTACCTTAGATAAGCACTTGCACTTCAACAGCAGAGTTGGTTGTGTTTTATTTGAATGAGCAGCCTCTTGCCCATGAAAGTGATCCCAAAAAGCACAGGAGAGATCACAGCAAATGTGACTCAGGGCAGGCCAGGCAGTAATAACGCTGCTGATAGGACAGAGTTTGACATGAGAAAAGCAGTGTGGCTTTTTTTAAGCAATGTGCTAGAAGGGGAATTCCATTCTGAAACTTCCTGTATTGATGGTGTGATGTTCCCTGCTGATTCATTTGCAGTGTGTACAGCGGCCTCCCTGAACAGCTCTTGACAAACATATGCAAATCATAGTGGAAATTAGCTTTTACTTCCTTCTAAGGGAATTTTTTCTTGGCTGATGCCAAATCAGATCAGCCCAATTAGCTCCCTTCTGTAGATTTGAGGTTGGTAGCAGGGACTCAAAAAAAAATCTCTGCATTTCTCATTTATCTCTAAAAGATTACAGCAACCTCTGTCTTGTCTGTCTATAGCAAAGCCAGTCTGACACTGGAGAAAACTTCTAGAGAATCTTTTTTTGATTGTTCATGTCAGCCTTTCTGTAATTTGGGGCTCACAATGCACAGGTGTTGGGTAGCTCTTCAGGTGTTGGTTTTGGTGTTTAAAATACAGTTCTTACAGAGTAATTATTTTGGTCCAACTCTTCAGTTTTCTTAATAGCTTCAGAGAAGGGTGAGGACAGAAGGAGAAATACTTTCTTTCTCATGGTGTGGTGGTGCTGCAGTGATAGCCTGTCGTAGCAGTGCCTCTGCTGGGTTGTAAGTTCATTAGTAACTGCGTTCTGGGGGAGCTCGTTAGTGTGCTGAGTGGTTGGGGGAGTGGAAATGTCATTGACACGTAGATGGGGAGAGTAGGACTTGGGGCAGGTGGAGTAGTGCTCATGTGGGGAAAATCTTACTGAGTTATGAGGCCAGTTATCTGCAGCTATAGTACTTCTTACCAGAGTGTCATCCTGAAATGCAGGCTGTTAGATTCCCAGAATGACAAATTGGGCTATAATACAGAAGTGTTGAAAGCTTGCCAGAACCATTATCAACAGAAGAGCTGATTACACTGTAAATACTGGCACTTGTAAAACAGGAGTGGTAGTTTCCTCTTAGAAGTTCTGGACACTTAGTGGTCTGACCTAATGAAAAATTAAACAGCAGCTTTTTGCATTGGTATGTAGCTTCTGATGCCATTGTCAAACTTTGTTCTCAAACTGCCAAGTGCTGTTAAGACCTTCAGCAGTGATCCTGTTAACAGGAGAGGCTGCTGCTTTGTGTAAACAGTGCATTTGTAACTGACTCTTTGGGCCAGAATATAATGAAGTGTCTTTCCCTAGTGCTGAAGTCCTTGAGTACATGCAATGTCATCTTTTCCTTAACTTTATAAGCAAAACACAGAGTGAGGGTGCAGTTTGTGCTGGTGGAGGTCAGCCACTGGTGTCAGCTGGCAGAATAGGACAAAGGGTGTTCAAGATCACATTGTACTCAGGGCTAAAAATAAAGTAATAGAGTCCAGAGTTGAAGCAATGGCTGCTTCCTCCCTCCCACTGAGGATCTGGGTATTTACTGGTAGAGGTGCTAAAAGCAATAGTAATTCAGTGCTGAACTTTGCTGTTCACGCTAGATGAGCAGCAGATACTGACTGTGATGCTCAAACACTTCCTGTAGCTAAAGCCTGTCTGAGTTGCTGGATCCCTTTGCTCAGTGTGTTGCCTGAATAGTCTGTCCATAACCTGAATATTGGTATTTTCTTTTCTTTTTCAGCCATGGAAATAAAGAAGTGTTCTCCTGCCGAGGTATCCTTCTAGCTGTCCAGTGGTTTTGGGACAGGGGACACAAGGATATTACAGTCTTTGTGCCTTCTTGGAGGAAGGAGCAGCCACGACCAGATGTACTTATAACAGGTGTGGAAATATGAAAACCAAAAGTAGCTTTTCAGGCTTACTGCTTTGTCACTTAATGAGCTTGCAAAGTTCTGGCTAGTTATTAACTTACGAATGGAAGATCTGAGTAGTAGGAGAATCCAGTAAGCTGAGCTGACCAGTGAGAATTAGTCATTAACTTCTCCCCTAAGCAAGTTCTTGCCCTGGATCAGTAAAAATAATTCAGAGAACAAAGATTGCAGTACACTGTTCTTCCTAAGGTCTTTTATTTAGTCAGACTTTTTCCTCTTTCAGGGACACATCTCCATGCTGTCTGTGTATTTGACTGTACCATGTGACACTGTAGACTGTACAGAATTTCCACATGCTAAAAGTTAAAGCTTGATGGGAGGTCAGTCAGAATTGCTCAAACCAAGGGAAGTTTGCTCTGAACTTGCTCAAGGCTGAGGTTGCCAAGTGCCTCTACTCAGAAATCAAGGTGTGGAGAATGGCACTACAACAGCCTGTAGCCTGCCAGTGTGGAATGCAAATTGTTCTTCACTTGCAGGAGGTTATGTGGATGGGACAGGCTGCGTTACAGCAGCCTCTGCCCTGTGCTCACAGTGTCCTCGGGTGCCCTACAGGCATCAGCGCTGGGACTCCACCTCTGACAGCCTCGTGGGTAGTATTAGAGAAGAGATGAGAACACGGGCTGGGTTGTGGAGAGATGAAATGACTTTACAAATAACATTACATGAATTTTATCATTTACTTTCTCTGTGGTCAGGCCTCTGGGCTGTGTAAATGTGTTCACAGTTGTGTTTGTTCTAGACCAGTACATTCTCCGAGACCTTGAAAAGAAGAAAATTCTGGTCTTCACTCCTTCCAGGCGGGTTGGAGGCAAACGTGTGGTCTGTTACGATGACAGATTCATTGTGAAACTGGCACATGAGTCTGATGGCATCGTGGTTTCTAACGATACTTATCGGGACCTGCAGAACGAGCGTCCCGAGTGGAAGAAATTCATTGAGGAGCGTCTGCTGATGTATTCCTTTGTTAATGACAAGTAGGTTCCTATTCTTCCTTTCCTTTTAAACATGCTGTCTTGTTTTAATGAAGCAATTGCAAGTGATGTGTGAGAAGAGCAAGATGTGGGTATAGAATAGGGGAAAAAAAATCCTATAGAGAGATTTTCTTTGGTAGAAAGAAAGTGAGGGATGAGGGCATAAGGAATTGGAGTCATCTTAATAGCTGCTTGTGATTTGGACCTAGGAGTTCTGCTGTGGTGGAGTTCCTAGGAGAGCTCCAGGACTTGATTTCTTCACAGAACAATCTTAGCAGGCCCAACAGCAAGGATTAATTCTGTTCAGCAACAGCACAAAACCTGTGCCTGAAGTGAAGCAATTTGCACGGGCCTTTACTGGGTGTCAGGAGAGTTGTCACTGCAGTGAAATAGAAAAGCTTTTTAGGGTTCAGATGGGTTTTAACCTTTGAAATGGGAAGACTTCTCAGAGAAATGAAACCCTGACCCAAGAAAGTGAACTGCTCCTGACTGAGGCTTGTTTTTCTTTAGGTTTATGCCTCCAGATGATCCCTTAGGGCGCCATGGCCCCAGCCTGGATAACTTTCTCCGAAAGAAACCTGTGGTGCCAGAACACAAGAAACAACAGTGCCCTTATGGTAAGACCTGCCTTCTAGTCAGGAAAACTGAGGTGTCTGTGCAGGTGTAACTCTCATATTTGGGAAAATTCAGCTCGTCATTCCATGCTCTGCCTTTCCTTGCAGGGAAGAAATGCACTTATGGAATTAAGTGTAAATTCTACCACCCTGAAAGGATCAATCAGCCGCAGCGCTCGTTAGCTGATGAACTCCGAGCCAACGCAAGGTTGTCTCCTACCAGAAGTACCAGTGCCAAGGAGGAGAAAAAAGGCAGAAGAGGTTCCCAGGCAGAGCTCATGTGCTCTGTGCCCACAGAGAGTGATAAAAGCTCTTTGCAGAAGGTCTCTGTAGAGAGGAAAAGCATGGCCCACAAAGCAAAGCCCAGCGATGTTCCACTTCAGGTCAAAGGCTGTGTGTCAGGCAGTGTCCCTCCCAACAGTGGGAGCCACAGGTCCTCTGACAGGTACCAGCAGCTTCATATGGACTCTCTGTCTTACGTCTCTCAGGAGCATCTTGACTCAGGCATTGGGTCTCTGGAGAACCAGCTGTCTGACATGTGGCCTTACAGATCTACCGGTCACTGTGACCATTCCCATGCGGATCCGGTGGCGGTCTGCTCCTGTGGTAGGCAGAGACCAGTCTACTCCCATTCTCCCAGCCTGGAGCAAAATGGTCTGGTCTCTTACAAGCATGGTTCCCACAAGTCATCTTCCTCTGGGGGTGCTAGCTTCATGCAGTATAGCGCTGAGATACCGCACTCAGGACCGTCTCACTCTTTCTCAGGCTATGGAGTACCCATGCACACAGCTAATGCTGGGCAATACAGTCTGCCTAGTGAGTATAACGCCCCTCCACCCCATTCCTGTGAGTACTGGTCTGAACCATACCAGATGCCACCTCCTCAGGTGAGATCTACCAGTGTGCGAGATCCTCGGTCAGTGCAGAGAGCCCCAGGGCCGGCGTATGGGGAGTCCTGCCAGTGGGCAGTCTCTGACCAGTTTGCAGAGGAGCGGGCCAATGTGCACGTCAAGCTGTGTGGCATATTCCATCCCCATTTAGTTGATGCTGTGATGAGCCGATTCCCTCGGCTTCTGGATCCCCAAAGGCTTGCTGCAGAGATACTGACCTACAAGTCTCAGAACCCAGGCATATGAGGCAGGTGCCCAGGGCAGCCAGGCATGTGGAAGGCTGGAGGGACAGGATTTGTACTCCATACCTGCCACAGATGCCTTCTGAGGGCTCCTTATTCCTTGGAAGTACCAGGCTCTGGTTGGAGGTGGGATGCCAAGTGTGGGATGTTCACGGACATTCTGGTCTAGCCACGACTCTGTGCCCCATGTAGAGGCAGCTTTAGGGTTCCATCTTCCCAAGGAAAGGCTGAAAAGGCTGCAGCCTTAGAGTAGGACTCTTCCTTTGGGGGTGGTCTGGGGAGTCTGGCACACCCTAAATTCCTGCATGTGACCTTATTCCTCTGCTTTGGTTTTGAGATGGCTTAGTGTATTATCAGGCTCAGGGAAGGAGCACTTGGGGGCCGGTGAAAGATCAGGGGGTGCCTTTGCAGTGGTGTGAGACTTATTGTGAAGACTGAAATGCATTGTCAAGGCTGTTAACTCCTCAGTAAGCCTCTTTACTAAATCCTGCTGGAAAATGTTGGGATTGTAAATCTAGTATGTAGCTAGGTTTAGCTGACTTCAATTTGGTTTTCTTGCTGTGTTTCTTTAATGAACCTTTCTGTGCCCCTCCCACTTAAGCTTTACCTTCCCGAGAAGAGGTAGTCCTCCAACACATGCCACAAGTGCTTAGCAGGCTGCTCAGCTCCCAGAAATAAGAGGAGCAAGGCTTGCAATCCTTTCTCAGGGTGGGAGGCCTGATGCTGCTCCAGAGCCACGTGCAAGTTGCATGGTCGGCAGGTGTGGGTGACCACGCTGCTGATGCAGCTCCAGAACATTGGCCTTGGCTGGTATCCTGTCCTAAGCTATCTCCATACAGCGTACAGGGGATTTATGATGCTGTGCCTTTTGTCTTCAGACAGCAATAATTTTGAGCATTCAGTACTGCTGCCAGTACTGTTCTGAGGATTCCTTAATGTTTTTCCTCTGTAAAGCTGCCACTTCATCTTCTTCCTTACCAACATTTTCCTGTCCCCTTCAGCTTCATCAAACTTAGAGCAGCATCCAAAAATACAGAGTAAGACTTATTTGGTAAGACTGTTCCCCTCTTGTTCACTCTTACTCTGTAAGATTTTTTTTTACTGTAGATACTGTAACAAATTTTAAATATGCAAAACCAATTGCTGTAGTAATTGGTTCTGGTCCTGGGATTTCATTGTGCTTAGGATGCAAAGATGTTTCTTGCACTTGCAGGCCAGAAGCAGTTGATTTGTTGATACACATTGTATCTGTGGTTTTGTTAATGTTTATTTTTAATGTCTGTCTTGTGGTTAAACCGAGGTCGTAGAGTGGCAAATTGTGAAGGTGAGAGTGGGGTACAGCTGTTCCCAAGAACCTTTTTTTGGGAAGGGTTTTGTCTATCACTGTTCTTCCCTCTGACTGTCTGAGGCGTGACCTGCCCAACTGGCACCATGTGCCTTAAAAACCACAGGGACACAGAAACCTGTATACCTGGTGAATTATGATACATTACAAATTAGTAATGTTTCATGTTAGTAAGCAAAATGCTTCTTAATTTTAAGTAACCTGATACTTTGCATA
>VZTU01034131.1:22528-32793 GCA_013400835.1 Zapornia atra | reverse complement strand
CTCGCACTGGCACTTCGGTCCTCTGTGTCCCCCGGCAGCTCAGGGCTGTCACCGCTGTCCCACCTCCATGGGCGTTCCTGCAGCTGGGATGGGGTGTGAGGGACCTGGTACCAGCAGGGACCGAAGGGGCCAGGGGCCCACAGGGGACTCACCCGCTGGCGCAGGCCTTGCTGCTCCTGCAGCAGCTCCAGGAACCGGCTGCTCCACAACAGCTTCTCAGCACCCAGCTCGGTGCAGAGGAAGCGGACATCAGCCTCCAGTGCATCCAGCCTCTCCAGCACGGCCTCGCTGGCTTCTCCTGGCCGCTGCCGCTCCGCCGCTGCCCTGGCACCACAGCTCTGCTCCCACTGATGCTCCATAGCACCAGAGACACCCCCTCCCCCATATGCTCTCACCGCCATGCCAGGGGCCCACCTGCCAGCCCTGAGTCCAGCGCAGAATTGGAGTCACTGTCCTCCTCCTCCTCAGTCCCCTCGCTGCCACTTCCCAGCCTCACCCGTGCTGCTGTGCTGAGCTGAAAGCACCACAGGGGCTGACACAGACATGGGCAGCCGAACCTGGCCGGCTGTGATGGGCCCTGGGCACCACCAGCCACCCCACAGACCATGGCACTGCGTCCATGTCCCTGCAGCGTGGGGCACATTGCGGGAGTTACCTCCTCAGTCACCTGGAAGGCCCCATCCCAGCAGCTCTTGTAGCAGATCAGCAGGTACTGGAGGAGGACGGCAGCCGTGCGGTGAGAGCAGCGGGTTCAGACCCACCACAGGGCTCAGCACCCCCTCCCCAGGAGCGCAGAGCCCTGAGCAGCGTCCCACGGCTCTTGGTGGGCAGAACTGTACAGTGCATTGAACAAGAGCAGGGGGAACTTGTCCCCCTGAGGACAAAGGTCCTGACATCCCTCCATTGTGTTGCTGCATGGGGTGGTGATCCTCCCCCTCCCCTTGCCCCCTCCCCCTTCCCGGATGCACAGCCCCCAGTGGCACCAGTACAGAGACGGAGGCATGGCAGCACCCCCACCCCGCGCCCTGATCCCCGTTCCGGGGATGCGCCGCAGTTGGAGCTGACACAAGTGTGTGAAGGGTACCCCAGTACCCACCCACGCCAACCTCCAGAGCCACCGCAGCGCCCAGAGCGCCGCCCCGGAGAGTGACAGCAGCGATCGGCACCCGACGCGCAGGATCTGCCTCCACCTCGGTGTGGGTGGGCGGCGCTGCCGGCCCATGGGGACCCTGCAGACCAGGAGATGGAGCGGTGACGTGCCTGGGCCCTGCGAAGCAGCTGCCTCGCTCACCAGCCCTGCTCTGCGCCCCGGGGGGGATGCGTGGTGCACGGCTGCGCTCCAGCACCCACCCTGGGCTTGCTGAGCGCTGGGCTGGTGCAAGGGAGGGTGAGTATTTGCAGGGTCAGAGCCCAGCACATGGGACACGGGCTCAAGGGGGTCGTCTGGTTCGCCCTCCCCAGCTCTGCCCCCTTACCCGACGCGCGGAGGCCTCCCTGACGTGGCTGCCCCTCCTGCCTGGCGTCAGCTCTCGGCTGCCGGGGCTCGATAAACTCCTGCCTAATCCTCTTGGTGATGAGGCTGAGCAGGGATTAGCGCTTCTGCTCTACCTTTGGTGGCCATAAGGACAGCGGCTGCTCTGCTCCCCCTCATTTGCTCTGCTCAGGATTCCTCTTCTGCAAGCAAAGGACTTGTGATTTATTTTTAACCCCTACTCTGAGCTTCCATTCCCGGCCAGGTAACGGGCTGCACAGCTCTGCCAGGACCTTCATTCGCTGGGGCTGCTTAGGAAGGAAAGCAGAGGGCTTCAGAAATAAAATGGACTTTTTAGGGAAAACTACCAGACTCTGACTGAGTCCAGCACCCATCCCTGAACACTCTCACAGGCGGCAGCGCTGCCATTCCCAAAGCAATCAATCCCTGCCCAGGGGTGCTGCGGCGCTGTGGCTGCCTGTTCTTGGGACAAGGAACTGTTCTCTCTGCTGGGCCGCAGGGCTGATCAGCATCACCCATCCTGCGGCAGGAGAGGGGCTGCTGCCCCCCGTCTGCAGGACGAGGGAAGGAAGAGCTGTGTGCCCGCAGAACGGGGCTTGTCGCTGGGAACCAAGCTTCCGCCCTTCAGCTTCCTGCCCTGATCCATGTGCTGACGCCCCAGGGCTGCCACCATCAGACACTGTCCTCATCACAACGGGCTGTCCCCTTCCTTTAGTGACAAACACTGCCAGAGGCTGGAAAGGTTGCCTTTTCCTCTTGTCCCCACAGCACCACTGAAACGTATCACAGGGAAAGCTGAGCTGACAGACTGTGTCACAAAAACCCGCCGGCACGCACAGGACCCCGAGCTACACGAGCCCTTTGCTGTTTCTCTGTAGATGGAAGTTGTGGCCAAAAAAGGCAGAGCTGCTTTTCTTGGGGTCAGAGAGGTGCAGCAAAGACTTTCACCCTCTCAAGTTCAGGTGCTCCTGCCGTCCTTGTTCTGGACCAGCAGCAGTAAAAAGAGAGAAAAGCTGCTTTTGTACCAAGTAATCAAAAAGCAGCAGCTGAGACTTTTTTTTTTCCCCCAGAACTAGGGAAAAGTGAGGCCTTTTAGGAGTTTCTGCTGTTTCCTAAACCTTCCACCCCCTGTATTTAACCTCAGTAACTTAAAGCACACAATGCAGGGCAGCTTTGTAGCTTTCCCATTGAGCTGCCGCATCCCGACACGCCCTGCGGAGAAGCAGATGCTCAGGACAAGCCAGCTCCCACCACCACCAGACATGGAGCTGCCTTGATCCCTGCACCAGAACAAGGGAGAACTTTGCTCTGGTGTATTTGGCTTTGCTCTCAGGTACCATCCTGCCAGGGCTGCCTGGAGGGAGCTGCACAAGGGCCAAGCTGCCAGGAGAGCAGAGCTGCAGCAGGGAATGAACGCTTAGCTCCAAGAGCCTGTGCTCTTGGAGGGGGGCTGTACAACTTTCCCCACAGAACTCTGCACACACAGACGTGGCACAGCGCCCACAACAAAAGCAGTTTGCCACCTTGAGAAGAACAAAGCCTGTTTCACCACCAGCACCGATACCTCAACCCAGCTCCAGTGAAAAGCACCTACCACCCATCCCGCTGCGTGCTCTTCCAGCAGCAATCTGGGCTGCTCATCCCTTATCTGCGGGCGTTCCGCCAGCATCAGCAAGAACTGACTTAGATCCAAGTCCTACCTTGAAGCAGGATTAGTTGGAACACAGCTGGAGATTAGTGCCTGGCAATCCTTTCAAGTACTTCAGTGTTATGTCTACCAGAAGAAAAGCACAAAGGAAACCTTCTCTGGGTCATGAGACAAGGAGCAAGCGATTGTGTGGAGGTGGAAGGATTCCAGCAAAGTCCTCACAAAGCAAATGGCAAGTAAAAAGCACCAGGAGTAAATTTTGGACTGAATGAAAACATGAGAAGAGAGACAAACATGTTGACTTTTATTGTTTATGTACAAATGAGAGGAGTTTGTATTAAAAAGAGAATCCACCCAGCCTCAAAGATAGCAAAGAGCAAGATGGCTTTGAGCTCCAGCCTTCCCTGCACCTAAAAGTACTGTGGAAATTGGAGGGGATGGTGTCTAAAAATCAAAATCAGAGAAAAGGGTCAACCACCTGCTTCTCTGCTTGGGTAAGACTCCAAATGAGCTGTTCCACAAAGTGAAGAACCTTCCACTCTACACAGATAAAGACAAAGAAACCCAATTTGTTAACTACACACCTCTGCTTCCAAACAAACCACAACATAATTGAAACAAAACCCAAACTACAAAGCTAAGGATCAGCAACAGAAGTAATCGAAGTCTCACGACACAGATGGGACAGACTGAATCACACCCTGGCTCCAGTGGAAGAAGAAACACGGCTCCATGGGTTTGCAGACGACAGGGGTGGCAGCAAGACCAGCCAATTTAGGAAGTTCCCAACTAAGGTGGAAGCACGGAATAGTCAGGAATTCAGGACTACTATGTGACTACTACTACAGGTTAGGTCTTCCTGCAGCTCAGGTGTTTTCAAAATGCTGCTGAGAACGTGGTCCAAGATTTTCTGCCCCCACCTAAGTTCTTTAGAGCGAGCTGCTCCCGTCTGCAGACGCTTGGCCAGAGCTGCCATCGTGCTCGTTCAGTCGACTGGCAATTTTCTCAGTAGGGATTCACGCAGACCTAAATCCCAGAAGCATCAGCACTGATCAGTCTAGTAGTCCTGCAGAGAAAGGAAAGGACAGGCACATTAAGACCTTTCTCCCTTCTGTTCTGCTTCCAGAGCTGGGAGGCTCAGCCTTCTCTCATTTCTACAGACCACTAGTTGCAGGCAAAACAGAAAAGAGAGATATATGTATTTTTTTCCCCTTTTTCTTGAGGCTAAACACTGAGAGGAAAGGACCCTTCAGAACCTTAGTTCAAGAACACATCAACTCAAACCAGATGCTTTTAATGTTCCAGATCCTAACAAGGTAACAGGACGCAAAACAGTGCAAGGAACTTCTCCATGACCTAGCTCCATAACAAGCCTACCTGGGCTTATTTACTGTCAAAATCCACAAGACAAGGCTTATTTCGTACCACAATATTCCTCAACCATGAAAACAACGTCTTAAATTACAGCAGAGGGAGGTTTTTTTAAGATGAGGAGTCAGTCAGCCACTCAAGTCTACAGATGAGCAATGAAAACAAGGACAGAGCACTGATACTTACGGCTCTTGGCTTTTTGTTTAACTTGAGATCAATCCTGTGGTTGGAAAGATAAGAGAAACGTCCATTTCAATACATTAAACCAAGACTAGAGTTCAAAGAACCAGCTACTGCATATGGCACAGGCTACAACAAAGACTATTTGGTTAATTCAATCCACATTCTCAATTCGGCTGAGCCAAATCACTGTCCCAGTATTACTGGACAAGAGGAGCAGCGAAGAGATGGAGAGTGGATTCTTTTATTATTTGCCAAAATGCATATTGGGTCCACTCAGAAAAAGGAGTTAATAAAGGTTGGTCATAAAAATCACAGGGAAGTTATGCAGCATAAAGAAATAAGGTTAAATATGCATGCTCTATGTTAATTTGTTAGCTGTGTAACTATGCCACAGGGAATTATTTGGACATAGTAATGGTTATTTCCTTGGAACAGAGGTAGGATTTTAAGATGACAGGGATTATTTGAGTCAAAGGTACTGAGTTCATTACATTTTTTTCCAGAAGGAAATATCCAAGTCTACACTAATCTCCTTAAGAAGCAAAGCCAGAGGAATCAAGTTTTTAAACTAAGGGGTTTTTTTTACGTTAAGAAGTTTATCTATTTATAAATGAAACAGAAAGGTAAAGAAGAGTGAAGTTAATATAATTTTGCTGAAGTTATTAAATAAAATGTTACCTCCATCACGCTTTTCTGTTTTTAAAAAAAACTTCCCAGCCTAACCTAATATACATACCTACAATTAAACAGATAAACTATGGGTTAGAAAGGTCTCAAAAGGCACATTTGTGTCTACACACTAACAACACAGCACAAGTACTAATTCAAGTCAAACTTACTCAAAGTCATAATCAAACATGCCAGACGGGCTGAGGGGCAGCATTTGAAAGGAAGAAAGCAATAGAAATTAATATACTAATGAATTAAATAAATTAGTTGATTAGCCACCCTAGCGAGATTACTAAAAAATAAAATTAAATTAAAAAACACTAAAAGCCAGTGTTGAAACGCCATCAAAGTTCTTAAGAAATCTTTAACTGGGATCAGGCACAAAAAAAAAAAAGAACCCCAGATCTGGCAATCCAGAGTCCCCCTCCCCAACTGGATTTCTGGGAAAACAAGGTGTTAGAAGGGAGGCAGAGCGGTTTTAGGGAGGGAAGTTGAGGTGCTGAGATACAGTGAGTGTGCACACTAGCTCCCGGGCAGAGGGAAAAACCCATCTGCTTGGCAAACCAAAGGAGGGGGGTGGTCAGAGCAGGGGGCTTGGTCTAGATTATTACAGCAAAGCAAAGCTTGGAGAGGCCGAGGCGGAGAGCGAGTGGCCACCGTGGTGCTCGGTACTCCCAGAACGCACACGCACACAGCACCCCCTGCACTCGCTCCCTTTCCTGTGCTAAAGAGAGAACAGGATCAATTGGATGAAGCTAATTGTGGTGTGGTGACCCCCCCCCCCACCCTTCCCTGCCCCATGTCTGCGCTCTGCAGAACCAGCTCTGCCCCAGAGCTCGGGGCTCTCCGTGTCCCACAGGACTTCTCACGGCACTGGCTGTAACCTCGGAGCTTTTCAGCACTGAGCTTCCAAGAGGAAACAGTTCCCTTTACTCCTGAAGGACTTTTTAAGCTGTGAAAACTGCTGAGCACACAGAAAATTGTCCTCTCAGCCTTCTGGTGGTCTCAGAGGGTGACTTCAATGAAGACACTTCCATCTGAGGCTTCAGAGAACTTCCATCTGAGGCTCTGCTTTTAACTGCTCCAAGTTAAAGTGCCCAATCCCTCCAGTCCTGCCCAGCCCAACTTCCCACCCTGCTCCTGGCGCCGTATAGAGCTGAAAATGCAGCTTGTTCCCAACACCTCCCAGCTCTCAGGAACCAGTAAGCAGGGCTCAAACATGTGCTGGCGACTGTTAAGAGCTTCTGAACAGAAAGAAATGCCAGGGTTTCTTTTTCTTGCTTCCCTCCCAGCCCCCCAATTCCACGACACTCAAGAACAGACACACAGGTCTCCTCTCCAGGGCTGCCAGGCATTTTAAAGCACCTCAGTACTTGGAGTAGGCTGGGACTGCTGCTGCTTTGCCTTTTTGGCTTTGGTAAACCTAGATATACTTGCAAATTGTTCAGTTTCAGGGGGTAGACAGCAATGGCATTCACAATTTTAACAGAGTTCCTATTATAAAACTTATCACCTTCGTTTAATCACCTGTCTGGCCACGCCAACCATCACAAACTAGTTAACCCTTAACTGCAAAAGCCTTTCTGTAAGGTCTGTAAGGTCATTTAGGATGATAAGAATTGCCATACCAGGTCAGACCAGGGCTCCACATGTCCAACATTCTGTCCCCAACAGTAGCCAGCATCAGCTGCTTCAGTGGAAGGGAAGGAGAAGAAACCCCAAAGCAACACAACCTGTCAGCAGGGCGGTTTCTTCCCACCTCCTGCTGCTACAGGGCAGGTTAAGCAAAAGAATTGATATTATATTATTGATGGCACTTGTACCACACCCCACTGTGCCTCAGTGGATGGGTTTGCTGTCTGTGGATTCTTAGGAGAGTATTTCCTCATCTGTTTGAAACAGTAGCTTGTTTCAGCTACACAGATTGTTTCTCCAAACTTGTTTACAGATGTATTTTCTCCTGTTATTCCTGCACTTCTTTCCCATTGCCTACAAGCAAAAAAACGTCCCCAGTTTTCAACTGCCTGGGCTTCCCAGCTCAGGAGAAACCAAAGGGACATACAGCACTTCAGGATGTTTGCCCCACTGAAGACAATTCTGATCTAAGAATTGAAGACACGCTAACGACTCAGCACCTAATGGAGGAGAAAAAGCAGTTAAACATTTTTCAAGCTCTATACCTACCTCCATGTCTCCCAAAACAACCCAAGCTGTGTAGATTTTGGCCACTTTTCTTTAAAACATTTCTCTGACATAATGGTTTGGGGGAGGTGCCTTCAGGAGGAAAGCCCATCCACACACAAAGCCAAGCTCAAAGTCAGCAAGAGCACCAGATACTCAAAAGCTCCTTTACTCCCAATAATCTTTAGGCACCAGTTAATCCCTCCCAGAGAGCATGGTTCTGCACTAAATGTCTCCTCCTTTCCAGGAGCATGGATTTCCAGTTTTTCCCCTTAGTGCCTGGCTCCAGGGTGCACTGTCACACTCTGTAGACATCCTGGGGGTGAGCTCTGCTGAGGCGTACCAGGACACAGTTAAGCAGGAGGTTATGTTGGCCCATGAAGAGCAGCAGGGAGTTTATTTCAGCCCCAATGCTGTGTCACGCCTCAGGAGCAGCAAGCCTTAAGGGGCAGAACTGGTCATCTAACTTCACCCATCAAGAGCTCAGGAAATGTTTGTCTCAGCTGAACTTCAGGTCAGTTTAATAACAAACACTTGGAGGTTAAGTGACAAAGTGACTCCGTTTGGAAGGCTTGGAGGGGAAATCTCAGTGAAGATACCTGGAGCATCCAACCCTCAAAACTTTGCAATTTGCTTTCCCACCTGCCTTCTCCAAAGGAAGCACTGATGTTCCTAAGTTACTTGGTTCTGCAGAAACCAGGAAGAAAGCACAGGAGGCCAGGACTGCAATGCTCCTCTGCAGGAAGGAAAACAACTTTATTCTCCTGGGCAGGCAGGAGAACTGGGAAAGCCTGGTCAGGAGTGCAGCTATACCAGAGCTGAAGTTAGGACCCTGTGCTGCTCAATTAATTCCTCCCACTTGATTAATTCCTCCCCTTCTTGCTACTACACGGGCGACAGGGTCCAGGTGAACTCCACAGGATGCACACAATTAAACACCAGAAAAACTACAGAAACAAATGACCCAAGCTGCTCATTTGAGCAAGTTACTGGTTCCTTTCACATAACAAAGTAATTCCAACAAGAGCTAACCGTTCAGAAGGCACGACAAGAAGGCTGCTGGTACCACTAACCTGTGTCGATTTTTGTTCTTCCTTTTTTTGTGGCTGCTGTGGTGGCTCCCAGAAGAAGTAGAAGAAGCAGCTTTCTGGGGTTTGACCCCCTGCACAGACCCATCCAGTTCTTCAGTATCCTCCTGGCTGGGCTCGTTCTCCTGATTGTGAAAGTCTGGAGATGTGTCGCTCTCTGTGCCGCTGCCTGGCTCTCCTGGAGTGTGCAAAGACAGGCGGGCACACAGGTTACCTCCTGCTGTAGGTTACCTCCCCACAGTTCACACCCCAGGCTGCCCCAGCAAAGTGCTGCCCAGAGGAGCAGCTCCAGCATCCACACACGGGGAAGCAGGGACTCGCTGCGCCTTAGGGCACCAGGAGTTAAGTGAACCCAAAAAGTAGTTCTGAAAGACAGTGAGCTACCTCCTCAGCACATTAAAACCACATCCAATTCAGTACTGATTACAAAACCATTTTTAAAATCCCTGACTGGACACAGCTCCTCCCCAGGTCCCTTGAACTGACACAGACACAGAAGCACGCTGCTTCAGCCCTCCTAGCATCTTTCTCCACAGAGCGCTGAATCCATCTCCATTTTATGCACAATAAACCTTTGCTAAGCATAAAAGTTTATCAAGAAAGAAAGCTCAACTTCACTTCTGTTTCTCACAGTGCCACTTCGCCAACTTGGGCAGCCAGAGGTTGTGCTGGGAGCATGTGGGAGCTGGGCTAAGAGGAGCAGCCACAGGTCCCTGGCTGGGGAGCGGTGAGCACAGCACGGATCCAGACAGCTGGAGACAGAGCTGAACTGTGGGGGAAAGTGCAGTTCTTTCCCAGTTCTGAGAGAAAGGGAGACGTGACTTACGCTTCTCAATGAGCTGGTCCTGAACTCCAGCTAATGCACTGACCGCCTAGAAAACCGAAAGGGACGTTAATGGAAGCATTAACTCACCACGTTTCACATGCTCAGAGCCACAGAGATCATCTCACAGAGAGACACACGACAGGTCTTTGATTGAAAGAGGATGACCTAGCACCAGCATGGCAGAAGGGGGTTAGGGGCAAAAAGGAAAAGCTACAGATGGTAGCAACCGGTGTGTGGCACAGGCGGCTCTCAACTGTTGGTTCCCTCTCCTGGGCGCTGGGAAAAAGGGCTTCTGAAAGCAGCCACAACGGGCAGCGAAGATGCTCAAGTCGGGGCAGACAGGGCAAGGGCAGGAGCTTAAAAGGAGAACTGGTCCTGCTGCAGCTCTAGCAGCCAGCTGCACCGAGGAGCACCCAGGGACCGCGCCGCGGGTGGGCACTGGGATGGGGGTACCCGCTCAGCCCCGCCCGGACCCTGCTCAGCACTCACCGCTGCCGAGGTGACCGAGGACTTGCTGAAGAGCCGCTCGGCCTCCTTGAACTTGCGGTTCCTGCGGTCGTTTTTGCTGTTGGAGTTCCTGAAACACGGAGAAACAACATTGCGGGGGCCGGGCGGGCCGGGAGGGCAGGGCAGGGCGAGCCGGGCAGCGCCGGCGGGACTCACTTCTGGTTGGTGAGGTAGCGGTCCCAGCCGCGGATGATGTTCCCGTACATCTGCGTGTCCTCCAGGTAGCTGCCCTCGAAGGCGTAGATCTGCCGCTCCAGGTTGGCCAGCGTCTCCTGCCGGGCACAGCGCGGCGCATGGAGC
>VZTU01034131.1:0-17570 GCA_013400835.1 Zapornia atra | reverse complement strand
CGTCCCGCCGCCGCCTTCCCGGACGCCGGCCACAGTCGAGGCCGGGAAGCCGCCGCAGGAGCTCCTCAACGCCATCCTGCCGCCACGGTGAGCGGGGCCGGGGCCAGGGCCGGCGGCGCCCGGCTGGACCCGGCCCTGACGCCCCGTGCGTTTTGTGGCAGGGAGTGGGAAGAGGAGAACCAGCGCTGGGTGCAGCAGGTGTCCAGCGCTCCCAGCACCCGTGAGGATGTCGTGCACCTCCAGGAGCAGCTGGACCTGCGGCTGCAGCAGCGGCAGGCGCGGGAGACCGGCATCTGCCCCGTACGCAGGGAGCTCTACACGCAGTGCTTCGGTCAGTGCCCGCGGGGGGCGGTGGCACCACTGAGCCCGGCCCAACAGAGCCCAGTCCCGCTGATCCAGACCAAACCGATCCCCCTTGAGCCCAGCCCAACAAAGCCCAATGTCCCAGGGGCAAGGCTGGCAGGGTTGGGAGGGTGGCTCATCCAGCTGCCACACCATGCTTTCTTTGCCTGCCCCCAGCCCTGCAGCCCTCTGATGCCCACAGAGCGCTGACCCCCAAGGCTGGCATTTTTTATACAGAGCTGACGCTCAAAGGCACAGTGCCAAGGTCAGCCTACACATACAGAGCAGTAAGAGATGCATCAGAGCTTCAACTTTCCTTAGGTGTACTTAACAGTTGGGATTAACTTAAACCACCATATAACTCTTACGCCCCCTGATGACACAGTGTGGGTTTGAGCACGCTTCTTCCAGAGGCTTTTGGCTCTTCCAGAGGTTTCCTCAGTAACTGCAAAAAACCACCACAAGTGTTCAGGCAGTTGCTGTTACAGCTTTATGTCATTATCACAGCTCCTATACCACCCCCCCTTTTATTTGCTAACACTCAATGCTAGTGTAACAAAACGAGTTACACTCTCTAGTAAATCCAGGGTGGTTCTGTGGTGCAGAGAACAGGGGAAAGGACAAGCAGCTCTGACCCCTGCGTGCATCCAGCCTTGCCAGGTAAACACAGAGTAGCTACTCTAACCAGCTCACTGTATGCTTCCTTTGAAGATGAGCTGATCCGTGAAACCACCATTAACTGTGCAGAGCGAGGGCTGCTGCTGCTTCGGGTCAGGGATGAAATCCAGATGACAATCGCAGCTTATCAGACGCTGTACGAGAGCAGCGTTGCCTTTGGCATGCGGAAGGCTCTCCAAGCTGAGCAAGGCAAATCCGACATGGAAAAAAGAGTAAGTTGGGCCGTTTAACCCCAGCAGAGTCAACTTCTATATGAAATCAGTCATTGCTAGTTCCACTGGATGGCAGTAAAGATCATCACAGTACTTGTCTTACTGTTTTCCCAGCGCTTAATTGCACTTCATAAATTATCCGCTGTTGTATCTGGAACACTCTTAAAAGGCTGTGCAATGTACAGCTTTGTCTCATCTTAACTGAAAATTGATTATTAACAAACAGAACTTGAGAGATCTGTCCTCTCTGCCAAGATTGCAGAGCTAGAAGAGGAAAATCGCGAGCTGAAAAGACGAGTGAGTGAAGAGAGAGCTAAATGTGAAGCTGTTGAAAAACGTGAAAATGAGAAGAGACAGCTAGAAGAGAAGCAACACACTGAAGAGGTTCAGTTCCTGAAGCAAACAAATCAACAGCTGAAGGTTAGTAAGAAAAAAAACCCCACAGCGCCCCAAAGAAACAAACACACACCCACCCAACCACACAATTCCAAACAGGAATGGTAAAATTACAGAATCACAGGGGTTGGAAAGGACCTCCAGAGATGACTAGGTGCCCAAGCAGGATCCCTAGGACAGGTCACACAGGTTGGCATCTAGATGGGTCTGGAATCTCTCCAGAGAAGGAGACACCACACCCCCTGGGCAGCCTGTCCCAGGGCTCCCTCACCCTCACCAGGGAGAAGTGGAACACCCTGTGCTCCAACTTGAGGCCATCGCCCCTTGTCCTGTCCCCACAGACACTGAGAAGAGGCTGGCCATTTCCCCTGTGTCCCACCCTTCAGATATTGATAACCATTGATCAGATCCCCTCTCAGGCTTCTTTTTTCCAGCCTGAACTGCCCCAAGTCACTCAGCCTTTCCTCACAGGGGAGATGCCCCAGTCCTTTAATCATCTCTGTGTCCCACCGCTGGACTCTCTCCAGGAGATCCCTGTCTTTTTTTATACCAGGGAGCCCAGAACTGGACACAATACTCCAGGTGGGGCCTGACCAGTGCTAGCAGCCCAATGATGCAAACAGCATGTCAGTTTGACCTCTGGTAGTACACACATTTGCCAGGGAGAGATGGGAATTAGTTCAGCAAATGAAGAACTGAATCAGCTGGAGCAGAGCAGACGTGCTGCTGTAGTATTCAGCACCCCTTCTTGGCTACAAAGCAGAAAACCTAGAGAAAGCAAACACTGGTGGTTCTGTTTCTTTGCCTTTGGTCATTAAAGGTGACTCCCTGATAACAACACACCATTTAACATTAAATATTAACTAATAAAACCAACTGTATGTAGAGGGGCTGCACAATTTAAGGAGTAATTTTTTCTGCATGCTGCTTTGGTGAAAACGGGAGCTTCTGCTCCTCTGACTTTGCTTTGGAAAGGAAAAGCACCAGCACCACGGTGCTGTAAACATCCCAGCCAAACCCCCTTCCTTCACACAGAGCTGCTTTCCTTCTCTTCACTGTCGTTCCTACAGTCTCTCCCTTCTGAACCGTTAACATTTTCAGGCCATCTTGAAACATTTTAGGGCACAAACTGGAACAACTGTTAAGATTGAGTATGTGTTGCCACTAAAACCATGTTTCTCCCTTGAAGTACAAGCATTTAACAATTGTGTACATACCACTGCTGTAGTTTATTTTGATGGCAGCTCTAGGAAGAGGACAACCTAAGAGTCCTGGAAGCTTCCTGCACCACATGCCCCCTGAGCAAGGGTCACTCTCCGATCAATCTACTAATTGGGCGTCAAGTTGTCTCAGTAACTGAAAAACTCCCTGTTCCCAGCTACTTTTGTCCCAGAGTCAGAGTTTGTGTTCCAAATGCCAGAGCGCCAAATATTTAATTTAGCTAACACAGTCCAGCCTGAAAGCAGAGAATTCAGACCACTGTTTCAACAGCTTTTATTTAATTTCCTCTTCAATGCTTTACATTATAAAACGAGTCTTTCATTGTATGGAACCAAGGCCAGCTCTTTTCTTCTCAGAACGCAACAAGTGTGTATGCCAAGAATGAAAAGCTAATTTATAAAACATGTAGTAAGGAATGGAATAGCTAGGGAAAAAAAAAAACCCAACCCCAACACACAACCACCCTGGCTTGCTTCTCTTGAAGTATTGCAGCATCCTTGCTTTGAATATCGAACGGACCATTTATCACTTTACAGCAACGCTGGTTGAGTTTTTTTAGGTTAAATGTAATTTGACTTACTGTCTCATTTGTTTTTCAGGCTCAACTTGAAAGCATCATTGCACCAAATAAGTAGGATCTTTTGTTGCCCTCCAGGCAGGGCTCAGAAGAGCTGTCAGAGCGAGAAGTTTGCAATTAGCGACAAAGATTTGTCTTCATAAAACAAGTTGAATTGTCACTTACCGGTAACTGAAGGCAGTGTAATTGTATTCTTTTCTTTTTCTCTTGAAGAGTTGAAATTTAAGAGCTTCATTAATTACTGCACCCACTTTCAGTGCCATCTCAGCACCCAGCTCCTTAAATAGTTGAACCTGTCCTGCTGGTAAGCGTGCTAGATGACCTTCAAAGCAATAAGCTAATAAACGTTTTTCTGTGCAAAACATTTAAAGTGTCTACAATAAATGTAAGCCCTGTGCATTAAGAATCCAATCATGGGTAATTCTGGGCCTTTGGAGGGTATTCCCTTGAGTACATGGAGGTTGGTGTTAACTGTACATCAAACCCTTTGTTGGAAGCGTTAGCAGTAACCTCAGATGAGCAACACCAAAGCTGTCTACGTGGTCATTCCTAATGAAACCATTCCATGTGTCACTTCTCAGTGGAAACAAGTGAAACCTTTACTTGAGGTACCCACATAATGAGTTGCTTACACGTAGCAAGCAGACACAGACAAGAGAACCCACCCTAGTCTCCTGAAGAACTCCATAAAGCTAGCTTCCAGAAAAAACAACCCCAACAACCCCCCCCTCCCACCACCACCGAGTAACACCTCGGGATATGTTTTGCCAACGCAGTGTTTACTGGCCTGAAATGGTGATGTGGAAATACCACCATCTCCAGTTGCATAAAGAACTTTCAGATGATGCAGAAACAAAGAGTGAGATGCTACTCCTGGGAACAAGGCAGACAAGTCAAACTAGGCTTTGAATGGGAACGACAAGTTTTATATTAAAAAAAGCCACTGCATACTAGAGCTGTTTTATGTAAAATTTAATAGAATAAGCAGTTATTGCTTATGTTTGTATTTTTTGTGCTTTGATCTTTGTCCCTCCAAGCCAGTTATTTTCTTGTTCTTATTCTTATTTTTCACGTTGTGAGTTTCATAATACCGGACTCCAACTTTCTTGGAGCGCTGCTGCCTCTCAGCTCGCCTTCTCTGCAAATACACACAAAACACATTAGCAAATCCACAGTGTCCTTAGCCTGAAATTTGTTTGCATTCTTTCAAATGTTGTTCACTTTGCATTCCACATGCCTTAAGTAAAAGAAAAAATTTCCAACAAAACAGTTCTGGTGTGAGAATAGGGGACATCTCTTAGGGAATCCACCCACCTCTGCTCTGAAAATGTTACAGAGGAAGCTTCAATCTTTACAAAAAGTAATAAACCCAGATGCAAGCAGCAACCTGACGTGCAGAGGCACGTAAACTGGTCTTTAATGGAAGACATGACACAACATTCATAAACCAAACTCGGCCGCAGCACACTGTGAGGCTCTGAGAAGCCCCTGCTGTAGAAGTTTGCCAAGGAATCACTTTCAGAGTCCTACAAGCAGACTACTGCACTCAGAACTGAAGTTATTCTAGAATTGTTTAGACTTAAGATGAAGAGAGAACAGGAGCAGCAGCTCTCTCTGAAGACAGACTAGTACAGCACTGACCCTCGCCCATCCAGCTCCAAATTCTGCCCCCCTCCCAGCATTCAGACCCCTGCTCTCAGTGGATAAGCTGATGCTGGAAGCAGAACAGTTACCCAGAGGGTTCTCCCCTTCAAGGCTCTTTGGTGTGGTTACCTGCTGGACCCTGTTACAGGCCATGTTCAGCTGGAATGTGCTACTGTCACATCTCAAGTCACCCTGCTCTCACATTCCCCCCACCACAGCTACATCCCTGCACTGCCCTCTCCTTCCTACCAGTACCCACTCTCAAAGCTCTCAAGTGATAACAGGCAATGCATGTATAAAATAAGCCAACTCTGTGCTCTGCTCATCTGTTTTACTACCAGAAGGCACACTTACTTCTTTGGATGTAAGCTTCCTGCAAGGCTCTTTACCCAAACAGCCATCATCCTCATCATCTTCATCTGCTTCCCGTTTTCTCTTCTTCTCTGTGCTGCCTGCAAAGAGCAGAGATCACACACTCAGGCATCTTCCCAAACACTCATCTGCTTCCAGAACTTAAGCCTGGGGTCACCATCCCATCTACTTCAGCAAAGCATTCCTTTGGTTGTACTTTAACAGCTTCTACATGCATGTTCCTCACCAGGGGATCACTTGCTACAAGAACTCTCTGCAGAAGCACATTGCTTACAGCCCCATGCCAGTCAAGAAGAATTTCATAGCCTTGTCAGGAAAAGGCTCTCCCACATGGTTTTGCCTTTAATCAGACTTATGATGGAAACTGAAGCCACAGACTCTTGAAGCCACCACAGTAAAACCTACGGCCTGAAGTAGCTCTGTGCTTTTATAAAGTCATAAAATCCTTCCACTCCCTTCTGTGTAACATCACACCATGTGGAAGGGAAGTTGCTCAGACTCCAATCTGCCCACAGCACTGTTCTTTTGGAAATACAACATTTGTCTCCACTTCACTTTACCTTTGTTTGCTACTAGAAGGACATATCTTACTAGACAGATGGGTGTTAGAAAGGCTACAGCAAGGTGATCCAGCAGCCCTTAGTTCAGCTATGGAAAGATTTAAATAGCTTTAGGGGAAAAAGAACTTGCAGTCAGAAGTTAACGACTGCTTCTCCCCCTAACTCCCTCTCTTCCCATTTACAGGATTCCCAAACGTAGATTAACAGCATCTACTAATCTTGTTTTACCTCTATTTTCAGTTTCTTTGGGTTCTTCAGACTTCTGCATGGATTTTGCAAACACTTTTTCACTCAGCTGCTTGGGGATTCTAAAACAAGATAAAATAAGCATTAAAATGTAACCATCTCTGAGAAGCAATCAGTCTCCAGTACATCCCAGTAGTCTGTCAGCAGCAAAACCACAGCCTTTGCACCTACAGAACATATCACAGCAACCTTGTCTCAAGTTACTGGGCTTGTGCACTGCACAAAGGGACAGAATAGAAAGCTTGGCTTTGAAATCTTAGTCCCCATAAAGCTGGTGGAAGAGCTCTGCTAAAACTGGGCCTGCTCTATGAGCTAGGATACTCTTGTACAGGGATAGAGACCTGGCATGCCCAGAGAGGACATCAGCCTTGGTACTGCTCAAGAAAGCCCAACATCAAGGAGAGCGCTGAGGATGCAATACTGCTGCCCAGAACACCAACAGGTTTCTAATCCATCGCTTAAGAGGCAGCTTTCCAAAAGGGAGAACGCTTTCAGTTATGTTGGAAATAGGACTTCTTGGAATAATCTTTCAAGTACAAACCACTGCTTAGTCCATATTCAAGTATTTATGGCTAAACAAGCCACTCTGTGGCAACTTGGGTGCATGGCCCAGAGGAACCAGTCAAGCAAGACAGCAATGGAGTGAAAAGTGCAGCAGAATCACATTAACCACTTCCCACACACCCTCCCCCTCCATGGAATATTTAAGCCACTGAACAGATTCAGACACCTTATTGCTGAGAATCTCTTGGCTTTGGCTTTATCCAGAAATTTTTTGTATTTTGCAATCTTCTCATCCAAAGCCTGAAGAGCTGCTTTGGAGCTCTCCCTGGCACTAGGCACAGCCAGCTGCGATTCCTCCTCCTCTGCTGGATCCTGCTGTTGTTCATTTTCCTCTTTCTCTTCTTCCCGCTCCTCCTCTCCAGAAAAATCACTCTCTTCTTCATCAAAGCCTGGCAAATCCACAGGAACCAAGTCTTCTTCTGAGAACTGAGGTGCCACATTAATCCTCCCAAAGTTCTGCCGAACATGTGACATGAGTTGCCTAATTTCATCTGTATTATTCTTCTCTTCTGCTGGCTCCACACTTGATTCTACAGACTCAGAGATTTTCTCCTCATTAGTATCTTGGCTTGATGTCATAGCTACTTCCAATGCATGAGGCTACAAGAAAGAGGGTAAGGAATATATTATCCACAGAGTCTGTCCCACCATCCAGAGCAAGTTCTGGTTTATCTCTTTGGAAAAAGCCAAAGATGACAGGCTAACAATGTGGCAATTACTGACATTTCTGGTAGTCAGATGACTGCAAACTGGCTCAGACATTTCTGTAAAGAATGCTGCTACCTGGTCCTCACCAAAGTATCACCTGAATCAGCAGGCTTGGGCAAAGCCCCAAGATATGTACTGCCTGAGCTACATGGGCCTCTGGGAAAACAACAGGGAATGTCATTAGGAAAAGTGAGTGATACTGGAGGAGGAATGAGCATCATGTTCTCACCTGGGGACCTGCTTCTGCATTCGGTGGCTTCACAAAGAATGGAATTCTGCCCCTCTGCCAGTCATTGAGAACCATCTTGCTCACAGTTTGCAAGTCAGGCTCACCACCCTGAAAGAATGAACCCAGTAACCATTTATGTCCGTGCTTGCAGGGCACACTGCCTTTCTATTCCCACCAGCAACATTCACATGTCTTGTGTCCAGTAACAAGCCCTATGCTCTTCCTGCTGCAAATGTAGAAAGCTGACACACCTTCAGCAGTTTTCCAGTCCTGGAAGCAAGTTTCTCAAGGAATTCTTCTGTATCCTTCCAGGAATCAATTTTGTATGTCTTTCTTATGTACTCTGGTTTGGCTCTTTCTAGCACAGCACTGATATGATCTTCAGGGCTCTTAATCTTTTCAACTTGAACCTGCAAACGAACAGCAGAATATCAACCCTTTGGGAAGTGTGCATTAATTTCTTCACAGTCATCCTTAATAACAAGAGCAAAGACTTTCCAGCACTCAGTGCCAATACATACCACTCCCTTCAGCACAATGTCTGTTTCTGTGTCTCCAGATGGATAAACTACACCTGGGCAGTCGATGAGAAAAATCCGCCGCATCAGGGTAATGTATTGCCACACCTGAAAGAGATGGGTATTTCCCTGTGTCACCTCCTTCCACAGACACCCCTCTGTTCTGCTTTTGAACTGCACAGGTCACACAGACAGGAGTCACCTTGGGCACTCTGGATGAACAATCTTTAGGCAGTCAGGCAAGATGCAGAGCACCTTGCTCCTTCCGTATCAGCCCCATGGCTTTGTGTCACTGCTTACTCACAGGAGTAAGATGAGGAAACAGCAACAGACTCCAATATCCTGCAGTACTCCTCCATGATGCTCAAATTTAGTGATATTCAGGAATAAAAGGAACAGGCTAGCAAAGATTTCTGTAAACTGTTCCTTCTTGTTTACTGTCCCATTCTCAGAGTTAGAAAACCAGCACTAACCGAGCCCGACAGCATAAATACACCCAAATCATTTGATTCAGGAAGGCACAGACATCACATCAGGGCAGCTGAGCATTCACATCAGACTGGGAACTTGGGAACACATCCAGTAGCAGTGCTTCAGAGCAAGGATTGTCCACCAGCCACCCCTCAGACTCAGCCAGCCTCCACAGCTCAAGCGCTAGACTTGAAAACATCACTGAGCTCGTTTTACTCAATTCTGCCTTTGACTGTGTGATCACTCAGTTAATCTCTATCTTTACTGTAGGGTTCTCTTCTTACCTTTGTTTCCCCTGCAATAGGGGCCACATTGCAGACCTTCTTAGACCGTAACGTATTGATCACTGAGCTCTTGCCAACGTTTGGATAACCAATGAAGCCCACGCTGATCTGTTTCTTGTCAGAGTGTAACTGTTAAGAAATAACACATCTTTTTAATCACTCAGAGAGAAAGACAGAATTACTGCTACAGATCTGGCCATCTGAGCAGCTACTGTTCTTGCTGTATTGGAAGGCAAAAATGAGATCAGCTCTTCACTATCAGGAGAAGCATATAAGGGTACAACCAACTTGCCATCCCAAAACTCTGGAGAAAAAGGAAGACACGAACCCTTCACATTCCTGGTTGCTCTAAAACTTCTTATGCCTCATTTAGAAACCATTTGGGTTGAGAAACCAAGCAAATACAGACAGTAGCTGGAAACAGAATAATGTTATTGTCTCTTCAAGCCACATCTGATCTAAAGACAACTGACAGCAGACACGTGAAAGGAGAATGCCCAGGTAGAGTGTGTGCATGTGCAGGATGTGAACAGGAGTGAAACATTTTCCTTTCTCCCACACATTCAAATGAGACTTCAGAGTGTCAGTGGGACACTCTGCTACAAGAAGCCTAGGCTAGAGACTGATGGTCAAACCCACTCCTTGGGATGTCCTCAGTCTGACAAATCTGAAGAGGGATTTTCCCTTTGCTCTCCAGAGAAGGAACCTCTACTAATGGAGTTGTCTCCTGATAGAATGGCCAAAGGGAAGCACACTGAACCCCAAACACTAACAAAAGACTCCACACTAACCCCCCCCAGCTCCCCCAAACAATACAAATCCCCAAAACCATTCCATACCTTTCCAAACTGCCTTAAGAGCTGTATGAAAGCACCTTTTCCAAAAGGGTTGGTGAGGCTGGCATGAAAAGCAAGTGTTGGATACTCCTGGGAAAGGACAGCAACCCAGCGCTTCTACAGAGGAAAACATGGCTCAGTCAGGGATCCTGTGCTGTGGAGGTGGTGAAACAATCTCCTTATGAGCAGAAGTACACAGTATCTTCACTTGGGTTACAAATGCAACTGTCTATGAAAATGGCTATGGAGGAACCTTTGAAGCATTTCACTAGCTAAAAGCCCTGAGTATTGTTTTTATAAAAGAAACAATTTCCCAAAAACGGCTTCACTGCTAGCTAAAACTAATTAGTTTAACAATATAAAGCAAACCAGCTGTGGTGGATAGGGATCTTAAGCAGACTAACATTTAGCATACTCTGGAGACATCAGCTGAACTGTTAAATCCAGACAGAGGAAGTAGAGAATTTGTGGCTGGTGAATGTTGCTCAACTCGGCCAAACTTGGACAGATTCATATTGTAACTGTTACTTTTATAGCAGGCAAGCAGAGTTCCCAGTGACCCAGTTACACCATGCCCTCTGAGGCCTGTATCAGGACTGGCAACAGAATTAAAGGAGAGTAACAAGGAGTAAGATGCAGGACTGTGCTTACAGTAGCCCAGGTAGGAACAAGATCACACTTGTTCAGGACAAAAATGAGATGTTTCCAGTGTTTCTCCTTTTTAAGGTAAGATTCCACATGTGGGGAGCGAGTACCCATGGGATCCCTGGCATCCAGAACTTGAACAACAACATCTGATGAATCTATCACCTGAAAGAGGAAAAAAAATAATCCAGAGAATGAAAAGGATTTCACAGACAGTCAGACTTCTGTACCTCCAAAGTAAAAACTAGTCATTTTCTAAACTGCATCACTGATTCAAAAACATCTTTACCTCCCCACAGACTAGTGAAGCTCAGACTAAAATCCATTGATCCCCCACTCTCCCTTTTCCTAAGTCCCCTCCAAATTCAGGCTGGACAGCTGGATAGCTTTTACCTGTTCTTACATGCCAGGAACATGCTTGTAGCATTTGGGAAAGAAAACACTGCACCCAAATGGGACAATTAATTGCTTCAGTAGACACAAACAATGTTTGCCATCTATTCTGCAGCAACTCAGTTCTGCCATTTCATAAAGTAGCAGAATATAAAGTATGTTTTCTGGATCAATATGAAACACACAACAAGTAGGAACCTGCTGTTAATCCACTAAGCATCTACAGCAGGGAGCTGTCATTTTATGACTTCCTTCAAGCCAAATGAATTTGTTTCACAGCTACTTCCTGCATTTTTGGCAGTGTCTTACTGCAATCTGTTTTGCTCTATCATTCCCAGCACATTTCCATCGAAGCACAAAGGTTTTAAGCTACATTCAGAAATTCAGAGCAAAAAGGCAAGCAATTTCACACCTAGCAGTCACACAAACTGCTCTTCCAAGCCTAACTCACTCTCAGTCTCCACTCCTCTAGCAGTCAAGGTGGGGACTCACAGGGAATGGAGGGCCAGAGCCTTCCCAAGATGCCAACAACATGCCAGATGTTTTTAGCCTAAAACAACTTAGTGGCCCTGGCCTGGTTTGGTGCTGGTGAAGCACCAGGAACCCAACAGAAGCTACTAGCAGTCGCCTGGTCAGCCCATCTCTAGGTTGTATATTTTAAGGATGCTTATTCCAGTGGGATCACAGCCTCTAGAGTCAAGCTGAGACAGGCTGAGACTTCAAAATGAATCTCTGCTCCTTTGTACAGCCAGCACTTTCTGTTCATACCACAAAAAGGCTGTATGGTTTCATGTCAGTTTGACTGGGCTGACAGGAGAGTTGGCAGGGGAATGACAAACTTGGGACAACTCTGCATGAGGAGATTCACCAACTTAATGTTTCCAAGCAACTTCACAGCACATTAAATTGAATCAAAGCTCCCCTAACAATGATTACTGCTGTACAGGGTTTCCAATGCTGTGCTGAGGCACCTGACTTTAAGGGCTGAAAGACAAACAGGAGCACTGCAAGTGCTAAACACTGCTTACCTTGTAGAGTTCACCCCAGATTCTTCTGGACTGTCCTTTCTTATATATTTCCTCTTGTGCTTCATCCCTGGAAGCAGATCACCAGAGACATCAGCAACCACAATACCAGGTTACACTGCTGTCTTCTCTAAAGCCACTTACAGATGAAAAAGGAGGTGAGGCCCAAGTAACAGACAGGTGGGATTCAGCCACCCTCAATCCACTCATTTCAGAAAGATCCTACAGCCACACAGTCCTTCAGCAGTACCTGCCACTGCACAGCCCCCCATCTAACACAAAACATGAGTCTGGAGATGTTCTGACATGCAACTCCAACTGAATTATGAATAAAGACAGAAGGGTCCCATGGAAGCAACAGTTCTGTTAACTACACAGGGACAAAATGGGATTATGAACCCCCAAATTCAGCTCACCTCACTCTCTCTCCTCCTCAGACAGCAACAGCATCAATGGACGTACTAGATACTTCTTTAAAAATAAATCTGGCTTTTTAGAAATGCAAACAAGGAATCATTTCACCTTTCCATTTACCTGACACCAGTGTCTTCTGTCACCAGGTCTCGGTCCTTGCCCTGATCGTAAGATCCCGAGGAGGCTTCAGCATTCTCCACCAGAGACTGCACATCACTTGCAGAAAGAGTTGGTCTTTTCCTTTGTGATTTGGGGCCAAACGTTGTTTCAAATGTTTCTGTGTCAAGAATGTGAACTCTGGAGGTCTAAGGAAAAACAAAAAATCAGTAAAAAGCCAAACCACAAACACTGGGTTTTTACCATCGCTCGTGACACACAGTGAACCAGACACAACTCCACAACCTGTGACAGGGGTTACAGGCACTTTCCTAACAATGTTTGAGTCTTCCAGCTTAATCTTTGGGAAAAAACCCCTAAGAGTGGCTATTTAGTAAGCAACAAAACACACTGCACTTGCCAAAGGCCTACGCTTCAGTTCCTTCACCATAAATGGTGTCGAACGTAATTAAAGCTGCAAGGACAGAAATTTAGCTGCTATCTTTGATCATTTCTTATTTCTCTAACAAGTGCATAAATCTTGCCAAATTCACTGAGTTTTTGTCAGGGATAATTACAATCAAACCAGTAGATTTTAAAGCCTGTAATGAATGCCAACTTTTCTTGGAGCTGCCTGCAATTCATCGCTGGAAGAAGCCATTTGGTTTTGTAATGCACATTTCTTTTCTTATAACTTCTTTTTTTTCCCCCCTTTCATTTAGGTAAAATTTTTTTGACATAAACCTGGAACATTTCCACATGAGAAAAAAAATTAGTGAGCAGGAGTCCAAACTGATAGTTTCAGACATCATGGAAGAAACCTGGTAATAAGTGAAACGTGATGTTCTAGAAACAAAGGCTGCATGCACAAGGTCTGATCCAAGATAAAAAGCACATATTTGAGTTCAGGCTCATCCCATGGGAGTGTCTGGAAGGGGAAACATCCTTTAAAAAAGTCCCTCTGTCTGGAGTACTCAAACCTGGGATGTTTTAGGCAAGTTTTGTGTCAGAAAATGAGACTTTCTAATAATTAGTAGATCTTCTTGCAGGCTATGGGGAAGTAACACACTGTATCTTTGCCTTCACATGCCATGGCCACAGTGACAGGCTCTCAAAAACATCCTTCCCCAAGTCACTGGGTCTAATTGTCCCCCCCAAATGCTTCCTGACCAGGCTGATCAGACACAGCACAACCCCCACAGATCAATAACCCCTGTGCCACCTCTGTGCAGGCAAGCCAGCTTCTCCCACACACAGATGAACAACACTCACATGGGGCTTAATCCGATCATAGAAGAGGGACATGGGCAGCTTCCTTTGCTTCATGACCACTCTGTAAGGATCCTTCATGACAGTTTCCATCTCTTCTTGGAATTTCTGGAGGGAGGATTGCTTGATCACACGAGTATTTCCTGCACATCAAAATAAACACTGCAACCTGACCATTCCTCATCTCAGCTGCATCAAAACACCCCAGGTACTCTAACCAAATGCTAACACTCCATCTGGAATCAAAAATACCACTGACAAAACTGACAGGGTTTTTGCTTGAGATAACCCCTTCCTTTCCCACCATTTAGAAGAACTTTAAAGGGATCTCTAGGACACTCAGTGTGGACAGGCTGCAACTCACAAACACATCAGCAAAACCCAGAAGACACCCAAAGCAAATCAACCCACCACGCTTTAGAGGAGCATGGGGAGCTGTGTCCAGAGCTGGGGCCCACAATACAAGAAAGATGTAGGACTGCTGGAGGGTTCAAAGGAGACACAAAGATGATCAGAGGGCTGGAGCAACTGCCCTACAAAGAGAGGCTGAGGGAGCTGGGCTGGTTCAGCCTGGATAAGAGAAGGCTGTGGGGGGACCTCATTGCAGCCTTCCAGTCCCTGAAGGGAGCAGAGAAACAGGAGGGGAATCAGCTTGTTAAAGGGCAGAGACTGGCAGGACAAGGGGGATGGAGTGAAGCTGGAGGAAGGAAGGTTTAGATTAGATATTAGGGGGAAGTCCTTTACAGAGAGAGTGGTGAGGGGCTGGAACAGGCTGCCCAGAGAGGGGGTGGATGCCCCGTCCCTGGGGGTGTTCAAGGCCAGGTTGGCTGGGGCCCTGGGCAACCTTGTGTAGCTCCAGGCCTGGAGGTTGGTGGCCCTGCCTGTGGCAGGGGGGTTGGAACTCTATGATCTTTGGGGTCCCTTCCAACCCATTCTATTATTCTGTGAAAGCAAACCCCTAAAGCACAAGTACATGGAAGGTGTGAGCCCACACCCACAGTTGGGGTCCTTCCCCTCCATTTCGGTGTCTGCCCCATGCAGTTTTGAGACCACAGTTCTGCAATAAACACCCTCTAAACACACAAAATTCAAGAGTTTTTTGGCTCTAAGGTTTGAAAGTTGATAAAACACACTCACCAAACCATTTAATATTTGGTTCCACTCTTGCAACTGTGCCTGGTGCCACCGTTGACTGATACTGCAGAGGCTTTATCACTTTCCCATGTTTGTTTCTAAGTGGAAAACAAGAACACACATAAATACACAAGGGTAGAACAAACCACTCCAGCACTTTCATTCAGTAGACCAAAAATACATCTACAAAACCCAGAAGGACCCTTCATCTACAACTGGTGCCCCTGAGACTGTTACCAGAGACAGTACTGGAAGTAAAGGGTGATTAACAGAAGCAGAAGGAGTGACATCAGCATGTTCCAGCTTGAGCAGAGTTTTCATGAAGTGCTTATGTCAAACCAGGAGCAGTCAATTGGCCTGCAAAAAGCTCCAGAGTTCAGTTGATCAATGACCACCATTTTCTGCTCTCAAGGGCTCACGTGGAAATTTGTCATCAGCTCTACCCATCAGCTGATGCAGAACACTCATCATAAGATATTGTCCAAGTTCAGACCTGGCTTAAGTTTAGTGATTTTTAGAAACTAAATTCTCCAGTCTGCTCTCAAAACAAAAGAGAAAACTGGCAAAACAGCCCAAAACTGCTAATCTGAAGCAGGATTCTCAGAAACGCCCACGGCATCTACAACGTGGCAGAGATGTGTGTTTACAAGGTGGAGGCTGCTCCCCAGCCAGCCTGCCTCAGGCAGGAGGACAAACGAGGTGTCTCCCAGGGAAGCAGCCGAGTGGGAGCCAAACTCTTTGGAGATTTTGAGGGAGCTTTTGAGCTGTGCCATTGTTGGAACCGGGGGAATCCTGGGTGTTCGGGGTTGTTATGTGTCCTGGGATGCGTCAGGAAGAGTGTAGCCAGCAGGTCACAGGAGGGGATCCTCCCCCTCTACTCTGCCTTGGTCAGGCCCCACCTGGAGTGTTGTGTCCAGTTCTGGGCTCCCTGGGATAAAAAAGACAGGGATCTCCTGGAGAGAGTCCAGAGAAGGGCTACAAAGATGATTAGGGGCCTGGAGCATCTCCCCTGTGAGGACAGGCTGAGTGAGCTGGGACTGTTCAGTCTGGAGAAAATAAGACTTAGGGGGGACCTAATTAGTGTTTATAGATATCTTAGACATGGGATGCAGGGGGAATTGGCCAGCCCCTTTTCAGTGTCTGTCGGACAGGACAAGGGGCAATGGCTGTAAACTGGAGCACAGGGAGTTCCACACCAACATGGGGAAGAACTTTNTGCTCAGTCTGTTCTGCCCATTCCCTCATCCAACTAGTGTCCTTACCTCAAACTCTTCAAGCCCCACGTTGGGTGCCAAAAAGGACTGTGGTGGTTTGGCCCTGGCTGGAGGCCAAATGCCCACCAAGCTGCTCGCTCACCCCCAGAGGAGAAACAGGCAGAGCCACCGTGGGTTGGGATAAGGACAGTTTACTGGCAAGTATCAAAGTGAATACAGAACAATAATGGGTAGTTACAGAAACACCCAGTGCTGACACAGAGTACCTTACTGACCTGATGGTTACAAAGGGCTGCCTGATGGGAAGAACCAACTGACCCGATGTCCTGGCCACACTCCAACTGTCCTAGAGGCAAAAGCCAGCCCCAAACCCTTCCCCAACCAGCTGCTTTTATGGGCAAGTGGTGTCAGGTGGGGTGGAAAACAGCTCCAGCTAACTCAGCTCACCTGGGCTGACCCAGCTCACCTGTGTTGGCTGATTGGGGAGGTCAACCCTGGCCTGGCCAGAACCAGGACAGGGGTTTGTGACACTCCAGGGTGACAATGTTGGGTGTTCTGCACTGTGTCCTTCCCAGCTGTGCTCCCTGATGCTCATGGCAGCCTGTTCAGGGAGCAGGATCTGGCTTCCCAGCTCATGTTGTGTAAAGCACGGAGGAATGGCTCCACACCAAGTAACCGGCCTCACAGCAGCCGGTGTACGGACGGCTGCCCTCCGCACCGGCACCCAAGGACGCACAGTTGCTCCGCCCCACAAGGCCCCGGCGTGGCCCGGCAGCGTTACAGACGGTGTGGCGTGTCCACCGGCGCCGCCTCACTGCCGCGCCCAGCAGGACCCCGGGAAACCACCCAGCGCCTCCGCTGGGGCGGGAGTACGGAGCTGGCGGCGGCACCGGTAACAGCGGCGCGGCCAGGCCGGGTTCCCCGCTGCCTCCCGCGGCCCGCTCACCTCCGCTCCTTCTGCCGGTACATGTTGAGGCGCCGGATGGTGGCTCGGTCCCGCATGTTGTTTCCTCCCGCGCCCCCCACGCGATCTGCGGAGACAAGAGAGCGTCAGGCTGGGCCCGGCAGGGTCCGGTATAGCCCGGCAGGGTCCGGTATGGCCCAGCCCGGCAGGGGCCGGTATAGCCCGGCCCGGCCCGGCTCACAGCCCCCACGCGTACCGGGATTGGTGCTGGCGCGGGAGGGGTTGATGGTACTGCGGCCCTTGTACTGTGGCTTCACCATCCTGCCGAGCGGAGCGCCCTGCGCGGGGCGGGGCAGCGCTTAAAGCCGAACCGGGAACAACCGAGAGACCGCGCCGCCACACACGCCGCACCGGACAGGAAACCACAGCACAAACACTTCCGGCGCGGAGTCCAGCGGCGTGACGCAGTTCCGCTGACTCACTTTTCCGGCTGCGCAGGCGCGTCGGGTTGCCGTGACAACCACGTGTGGGCCCCCTCGGTCGCCATAGCAACGCGTGGGGCTGGCGTGGCGCCGCCGTCCCGCGCCCTCACGGTCTCTCCCCCTGCCCGTTTCCCCC
>VZTU01034127.1:0-47920 GCA_013400835.1 Zapornia atra | reverse complement strand
ATTGTAAGTACTTCCACCTGCAAGACACATGGAAAGAGTGGTGGGGGAAGGAGGAAGACTTGTTTGCTTCCAGTCTTCTCCACTCTCCTTTAAAAAAAAAAATCAGAAAAATATGCTGTCCTTTTTTCTTCAATGTGTTTGCAAAATGAAATGTATCAGTTTTATATGGCTATATAAGATGTAAATTATGCTTAATGTAACTTTTCTGTAACTCAGATCATGCATTTTTTTTCTGTATTAAGTAGGCACATCATTTCAATTATCTAGAAAAAAATTATAGATTTCCTATTCATGATGAAGTTTCTAAAAGGTAGAAATAGCTCATAGTGATTGAATTTAAGAGAAGATAGCTAGCTACATTTAGGGGTGGAAGAGTTAACATTGACATCGAAAAAGAAGATGCCTAACTAAATGACAGTAGTCATTTGTTTTCTTCTGATTTCACTCTTGCCTGTAGTCATCTCTGCATGGGATATGACCCATAAGGCATTTCCTATAAAACTACAAAAACTTAACAATTTAGAGTAAACAGTGATAAAAATGTTTACCCAGAAGAGAAGCATCTTTCTGACCACAAAGAAGTTTTTCTTTAACTTGATTGTGGTCCTACACTTATTGCTACCTTGAATGAGTAATATTTACATGTTACATAGGTATTGAGAGAAATGTCTTTCTCTAAAATAATTAAAATTTAGCTAAGTAACTATGGCAATTTTTCTATGAATCTGAATTTACAATTTGCCTTTTGGATTCATGATGCTTTTACAGTAGTCCTTATTTGGATTATTACAATACTGATTTTTTACATTTACACAGCTTGGTGTATCTTCATATCTTATTATTTTAAAAAAATACTTAACAAGAATATAATAGCTTTAGCTGATGATATAACTGAATAGTATTTTGTTCTTGTGCATACAAAACTTGCTTATTTTTGGTTCTATTTATTGTCCACAGTCACAGATAATTGATTTCTTAAAAGAACCAAATGCTCTAACCATATGGGACAATTCAATAAATTAATCCAACTCTGTAAAAATCTATGCTAGGCTTAACCCAGTTAAAAGCCTCTGTCAAAAGTGAAGAATGGTGCCTAGAAATGAGTGTGAGTAATAAGGCCAAATAATTTCCCAAATAACCAACTGTGCTACCTCTAGAAAAGTGCCTGAGGGCTTCTCACCAAAATTTTCTAAAGATTAAAAAGTTAGATCTTTATAGACATAGATATCAAAGTAAGTGTTCTGATTTACAGTTTTTCTATCCATGAAATGCTTAATAGATAACAGCTCCTACTGGAATAAAATGGGATTGAGTGGCTCTTGTGTTTGGTGAGAAAGGAATAATTTCTGCAATTTTGTAACTGTGGTAATTTTTCCATCCTTTTTTTTATACATGCCTCATTATAATACCTTTTTACTCGTATTCACTGTGGTCATTAAGTGATGCATTAAATATGGGACCTCCATAACATATAACTTTAGTTAAGAGGGTGGAAAACAGTCTGTTCATCATGTCTGAAAAAAATCTCAAAAACTGGAAGTGAAACGAGTTTTTTTAAACTTTCTTCTGGGTTTAGTTTTGTTTCCTTGCAGTTCTTCCTGAATGTTCATGATGTGATGTTCTGTTAAATTGTTAATTTTTTATATTGAAATGTGGCCCATTCTAAAGTGCAAGGAATGATCCTGGAAGTAGTAAAGGTTTCCTCATTCCTTGGAAGACTCAGGCAGCTTATATACAGAGGAAAGAGGCAAATTTCTAGATCTTTGAACATTCAAGGCAGGAAAAATTTACATCTCAATGATGACTGCTGAAATTAATACATGTTTTTAGTGTAGTACAAGTGTACTTCTAAGTTGTAGCGTGAAAGTCACTGCTGCAAAACAAGTTGTTAATGTGTTAAATTACATGATAAGGCAATTTATAGAATCATAGAATGTGTTAGGTTGGAAGGGACCTTTAAAGGTCATCTAGTCCAATCCCAGTTCTGAGTCTTTGTTAAGGAACTCTTACTTCTGAAGGATAATCCTTGAAATGAGCTTTTATAAATATTCATAAAACTTCATCTAGCATGCAAGAGGTATCTCCAGCTTTCTGTTTCTAACCATGTGACTCAGTATGTTCCATTCATTCGTCCTTTAAAAAAAAGCCAACATCAGGTTTACAGTATTTCTAATAATTATTGTGCCCTAATTTGCATACAGTCCAAAGAATATTGATGTGTATAATGCTCCTGTACAATCATTTCCTTTTTTCTCTCTGTTTTTAGATAATTTTGTATAGATGAACATTAAACTTTGATTCATATATCAGTTTACTTGCTACTTAGCACACACAAACTAGATGAACCACTTGGAGTATGTGTGTAAATATATGAAGAAGTGGGGTTCTTACTGTAGGGGTGGATACAACGTAGTCCTTATGTTCTGCTATAACAATTGGGTGAGAAACAACATAATTCTTTTACCACACTTTTCATGTAATAAACCTTAACTTCAAGCAAATGCAAGCTATAAAATTGTATTGATGAGCTTCCCAGATGTTGCCAGTTGTACTGTTTTAATAGAGACCTTTCTTCTTTCAATACACTTTCCTTTTGTTCTTTAACATATATTTTAAATAGCAATGCCTGTCAAGTGACCAGCAGGGTGCAGATGATAATGTATTCTTTTACTACACCTTATATGCCATAAACTATAAACAGAGATCGACTGATATACACAGCACTTACTATATATAATAGTGCAGCACTAGATATTTTCTCAGTGCAAAGGTCAGCAGATTAACATTCTGTAGGTTTGTATTCTGTAGCTGGCATGCATTTGCAGCTTGCTTGGCTATTGCTCTTCTTTAAAGCTGCCAAATGGTACCACAAGGTTCGCAAGAAAATACACAAACATGAGAAACTGAGTCTGCTGTGGAAAAGTGTTGTCATTTTAACTACTTATTTTTGGTTCAATGGAAATAAAAACAAGTTTTAAAAAAAACAAACCCAAACGTAACTGAGACAATCTATATCATGTAATAACCTCACATACACAAAAATCTGGAAGTCGTTCAATTACTTTCTTTCTTTACTTTGCCTAACTTGCCCATCAACAGCTAACAAAGGAAACGGAAACCTTACACATTGCCTTATTCCTTCATGGTAAGGCAGAACTCTTCGGGCATGTTTGTAGAAGCAAAGAATTTATAAAAGTAGCATAAATGGAGAATGACACATCTGCATACACAATCTTTGAAGGGACTGTTAACTGAAGTCCAGGGTGGTAATCCTACTTATTGTCCTCCTCCTTCCACACAAGATCTTGAATTCCAACATTTCATGGCCACTGTAGCCAAGGATGCCCGCAACATTCACATCCTCAATCAATCCTTTGTCTGTTAGTACAAGATCCATCAGCACTCCTCTCCTCATGGGCTTCTCTGTGCTAAAAAGTTTTCATCAGTGCTCTGCAGGAACCTTCTGGACAGTGTGTGCCTGACTGTGTTGCCTTTCCAGCAAGTATCAGGGTTGTTGAAGTCCCCTATGACAACTAGGGCCTGTGACTGTGAGGGTTCTTCCAGCTCTCTGTAGAAGGCATCATCAACTTCCTATTCCTGATCATGTGGCCTGTAGTAAACACCCACAACAGTGTCACCCATATTAGCCTTCCTCTTAATCTTTACCCACATGCTCCTGATTCCTTTTTCGTACCCTCATATGTGAAGCTTGATACATTCCAGTCACTCTCTTCCATAAAAAAGCCATTCTACCACCTCACTATGCTGGACTGTCTTTCCTAAAAAGTATATAGCCATCCATGACAGCATTCCAGTCATGCGAGCTATCCCATCTGTCTCTGTAACCACAATGACATCATGGCCCTACAACTGCACACAGACCTCTAGTTCTTCCTGCTTATTCTCCATGCTGTGTGTGTTGGTGTACAGGCGTTTCAGAGAGGCAAGTGGGCATGGACGTTTCCTTGGAGGGGTGCACATGGTGCACCATAGCCACACGCACCCTTGAGGTGGCTGGCTTTCTGGTTGCCATCTTGGCAGGCAGCTAAGGGATATTTGTCACAGCTCTGGTTGGTCTGGCTTATTCCCCAGCTGGATACAAAGGCATGAGCATTGAAACACTGAATTCCACCCTCTGAGTCCTTCGGTTTAAAGAACACTTCACCAGCTAGCCAACCCACTCCCAAAAATTCTCTTGCTTCTTCTCGACAGGTGGATCCTATCCCTCCTTAACAGGGTATAGTCATCAATGGGTGTCCCTTTGTTATAAAAGCAAATTTGCTATAACGGTGATCCAAATTGTTTGCGTACATTTATATTGTACAGTACCTACTGTAAGTATATTAACTAACTGGAAATCATTGAAATGACACTGTAAATCACTTAGTAAGTAGTTAACGACAATAACACTGCATGTTTATTTAACTCCTGGGTCTCACAGAGTACCTATTACTGTAATGAAGCATCCTAAACATGTATTTAGAAAAACACAAGGCTTGTGCTGGACTTTATTTTAAAAGATCTTTTTGATAACCCAAAGTAATTTAGTACTTCAGAATCCCAGAGGGAGTATTTTACAATGCAAAAACCTAAATCTAGATTTCTTAAGCTTTATTGTCTCGACTGAGCCCTGAGATCCGCTCTATTCAAATCAAAACTTTAACTATCTTTGAGTTATTTCTTTTGCTGGTGTAGCAATATATTATTTTTAATTGGATTTTTAGACTCTTACCAAGCATCCCAGAGGTGTTGCTGATGCATCTTTTTCCCTTATTACTATAATTTCATTACTGGTGCTTTCTATCTTTAAAGACTTTGCTGTACCTTGAACAAGTGCCAACTTTATGTACTTGCAAAATACTCCATTACATTAATCTATAAACATATATGTTACTGCTTATCTGCAGCTGTACAGAAACCTATATGGTTTACATACATCATATTGTAATTATTGTGGCTGTTTAAATTACTTTGACTTTCTACAACAATTTAAATTTTTAGCAAGTGTTGAAAGTCTAAAAAAAAAAAATTTAAAATACTGAAAAAACAAAACTGCGCTATTTTCCCAGTTTCATATCTGACTTCTAAGTGGTTCATTTCATGATGCATAGATACTTGTCGTTGCTTCATAAATACTATTTTCTAACTTTGGGTGTTATAAAGACATCTAAATAAATGTAGTTATGTTAGCAAGAAACTGGGTTAATGATTGAGTGAATTAAATACAATTTTAAGACAGTAAGCCTCTTAAAGAAGCACTTTATAGATGATAGGCCATAACCTAGTCACAGGTATGGTAAAAAAGTTCACTTTCTTGCCAGTTTTTCAACTAATTTGTAAGGTTTGAAACCATGATGGTAGCCCTTTTACTCAGTTTGCTGTTATTCAGGGAAGAAAACACCTTCTCCTCCCCACCTCCCACCATCACTAGCTGTGGAAGATCATTGCTACATCAAACACCACCTGTCAAACTTTAAGGGACAGATTTTCAAACTGCTACTGCGAATGAAGCTGAAGATTAATTCATTTCCATGTATTGCCACACTAAATGGCAGGAATTGGAAGTGACACAAGATTTTAACACCATCTAGACAATTAATTAAAGTGATCACTTGCACACTTTACAGTACTAAACTTGCCCCTGTTGAAAGCAAATAGCAAATACGTCTTCTATTGTAATCTGTAACGTTAATTAAGCACACAGATCAGTCTGGGGTTTTGTAATTGTTCAGAGTCCCTGAGCACTCTCTCATTCCTTGAGAAAGCTAGTTAGAAGTTTTGCTTATCAACTTTATAGCTGACACTTGGTTTTTCCCATAGAATAAGGCTATCCCCATGAAACTGATCTCAGTTTCTCTTGACTTTCCACTGAAGGCTGGACATCTCATCCGGTAATTATTCCTATCAGCATTTTCAAATGTAGAGACCAGAAGATATCTAGGACATGCTTCATTCAACATATGGGTCATCTAACATTACCAATGAGGATTTCAGAAGTATATGTAAGTACTTTATGCACAAAGCACTTCAAGTAGAATTGAAGATCAGTCAGTGGGTTTACAGACAAAGAGAGACCACTGGCAAGAACCACAAGCACATTGAGATTTCCATCTCCTTTGATTTAGGACTGTAAAAACCTTTGTATATCTGAGACAAAATTCTCCTGAGCCTATCTAATGGAGAACATAGAGTTTTTCAATTTTGTTGAAACAGATAAAGATTCCTTTGTCCCTTCAAAAAGTTTCACTGTAATCTCCCTGAAATGTAGATGTACCCAGCTTGATGGTTGATTTTATCTCTGTATCACACACAAAATATTTTTTTGGCACAAGAAGTAGCCAAACTCTTTAAGCAGCACATACTGAACCAACAGGGCACACATTAATTACACAGCCAGAAGTCATTGCTTCATCTGTGATTCATGATCATGAGCGCATCTATACAACATTTGTAACCTAAAATACAGCTGCATGGTACTGATCTGTATTCGCTAAACTTTTTTAAACAAAAGTGTAAGTATGCAGAGCAATAGCCTAATCTTTGTAAGTATCATGCCTTCATAGCCTAGAACAAGGAAACCTGTGGTTATTCACAGCTTTCCAACAACCCTTATATTGTTCTCTTTTTAAAAATTCACCTCTTCACAGCACAGTCTAGTCTTACATAGTGTTTACTCAGTGCCTAGAACTGGGAGTACAAATACCTTGTGACGTCTTGGGATATCAATCTGGTACCCACAATTGCAACATATATTGGTTTTGATATGCTGCATGTCCTTCATCCTGTCACAATAGGTCTTACTCTCTGAACTGTTTTGTAAGCAAAAACAAAGCAGCCCAAAATCAGACAACTTAATGTCTGTGTCTGTTTCAAAGTCTGTACCATTATGTACAGGGATTTAGGACCATGGTAACCTGACAGATAATAATTTCATACTTGAATTTTTAGAGTCTCATATTTAACCTCCACTGTTTTGACAAAAGTAGGTGAGAGCTTGGCAAGTTTCCACAATTCTGTGTGAAGCACATTGTAAACATGACTGTAGAGGCATACTGGTTTTGGCTGAGATAGTTAATTGTCTTCATAGTAGCTAGTATGGTGATACATCTTGTATAATATATGGATGTTTTAGTTATTACTGAGCATTGCTTACACAATGTCAAGAACTTTTCTGTTTCTCTCGTTGTCCCACCAAGAAGTATGCCAGGGGTGCAAAAGAAGCTGGGAGGGGACACAGCTGATCCCAACTGACCAAAGAGATATTCCGTACCATATGATGTCATGCTTAGCAAATAAAGCTGGGGGGAAAAGGAAGAAGAGAGGGCTTTGGCGTTAGATCTGTCTTCCTAAGTAACCATTACTGCCTAAAAATAGGAATTAGAAAATGAATTCCCAATTTTGTGTTTCTTGCACACACAGATTTTACTTTACCTATTAAGCGGTCTTTATATCAATGTACAAGTTCTTCTCACTTTTACCCTTCTGATTCTCTCTCCCATCCCACTGTGGAGGAGTGAGTGAGTTGCTGTGTGGGGCTGAGTGTCCCACTGGGGTTAAAAGACAAGAAGAGGGTACCTTGACATATTTATTTCAAACAAAATGAAATGGTGGTAAAATTTAATATAAGAGAAGCTTAAAAAACTATCCTCCCTCACAAAAAAAACACACCACCTTCTAAATCTGGAATGCCTCCTCAGGCCTAACTGGTTTTCATGCTTTTATTTTTTCAGTTCCATGAAGATTAGTTCCATGAGAACTTGCATTTAATATGAAACATGGAATGCAGCTTTTGAACTGAGTTTATTATTAAATTTACAGAAATCCTACTTATTCAAATGATTTTACAAGCATAAACGCCTTCAAGTATTTGATTCTACCCTTTCAATGCACATGGGTGTTTCAGAACTTATTACTTAAAGCTTCATGTACAAAGACATCCCACACAGCCTACATTATTTCCTTTCACCCCAAGAGAGATGTAATAACATTTTTGCCTCTAAGTAGGTCTCATGAGAAACAGTGCAATCAAAAATTTTATTTAAACAGCAAACATTTTATGTCTCTGATTAATAAGCACAGAATTGCAGTGACAAGGTCAAAGCAAAATATAACCAACAGGTTTTTTTGAAACTATTACTGGCAGATCCTGCAGCCTGAAGTTTCATGAGATGGCCTCATAAGACATTTTGTTTCATTGTTTAAGCAGACCAAATCCAAGTAAGCAAGGGAGAAATTTGTCTTACCTAACCACAGGCACTCTGCATCTAGATCTTGAATTGAAATTACCTAGTCTCCTATAGACTCCCATTTTATTTACTAGAAAAATGCAGGAACAATAGCCTCTGATTCACCTATTTTGGATGTCTTTTTCAGAATGAGATTAAGCCCTTAATTCTTTTCATGATACATAAAGTAAGATTCATAGTACCTAAAGGAAACATTGACAGCTAGCAAAGATATACATTCAAGCAGTAGATATCAACATTAGTTCACATAAATCTTATCCTAAGAGTTATTTTTTTCACTGTATATTTATGGCAGGTTATTATATTTGTACATCTAGCATATATATATGAAATATTCAGAATCTTCCAGAATTTCTACAACCATGCAATGAAGAATATAAATCAGTTTCATCCCTGTTTATTAATCTTCCAAAAGTCTGCTCTAGAATAGATAGGTTATGTCAAGGCAAAACAGTCTTTATTTGGATAACTGATATAATTAAACTATTAGCTAGTGTACTGTAACTTAACACCTCACTTCAATGTAGACAAGACCTCCTTATATAAACCTACTTGCTGAGTTCTTTTTTCTATTGATTTCCCCTCATTTTTTTTCTGTCCATCTCTCGAAGTAGAAAATTCATTTTGAAGGAAAGCATAGAACTCTTCTCAGAATTTGACTTTTGCTGTCTGTAGTTACCCAAAAACCACACAACATGTGTCTATACATAACATGCATACATATGAGGAAAGGAAGGAAAGAAAGATGGGATGTCAAAGAAGGAATGAGTGGCCACAGCATGCCTTACTCTCATTTCCTACCACCACAGAGAAACATCTCAGAGACATGCCAGCAGGAATGCAAAGGCTTCTTCGTGACCACACAGGGACACTCCAATGAGAACTGTTCTCTCATGTCAGGTCTGTGAAGACCACCCATTCTACTCAGTATATGTCTATGATGTGGAAAGTAAACAATCTGTCAGCCCATATAAAGAATAAGATAGACAATAACATAGGGAACATTTATAAAGAGCAAGTTATATACAGTAGCCACTCGAGGATATTCTATGTCATATTTTCTGGTCATTTCACCTCAGAAATTACTTCAAGAGTTGGATAAAGAAAACTCATATCTGAAGAGACTGAAAAGACTAGGAGATTTCTATTTTTATTTTTTTCCTAAAAAGGAAGTGCTTACACAATGATACAATAGAATTACATAGAATGATTAAAGATATATGCAAAAAGTATTTTAGGAGTTCTCTGTTTCATATGAAAAGACCATTCACTGAAATTATAAGATTATATATACTACGTCAAAGGAAGAATCTCCTGGAAGTCAATTACTACATAATTTCAGAAAGCAGGAACTTCACAAAATTTTAAGAACCAAAGAGGAATCATTAAAAAATGCTAAATATGAAAGATTTATTTTGAAGTAGTTTAAGAATTATTTTTAAGTTTTTGAACTTTCAAGAAATGTGCTTAGTCTGAATAAACAAAGGATTAATTTGGATGCTATTTACCTCAACTTTTGCATCCATTGCTATTTACCATTTCATTTCATGTAACTTGATGCCTGGAAATATTAGGTTTTTAATCACTAACATAGCACTGTAGCTTCATTATTAAACCTGCAAAATCTAGCACATTCAGTTAGGATAGTTCATTATAAAAGCTCTTGAATAAAAGAGTAGATATATTCACATTGTATACAGTTTTAGCTTTGGAACTATCAGACTCCCTTTCAGTTGACTTTTAGACATGCCCATAACAGATATGATTATACAACATAAGTACCAAATGGTAAAATGGTTGTTTAAAGAATGGCATGTAAGGGACATGGAAACATTTTAAGGGAGCCAGCTGTAACACATGCCTGTTACTGGGAGACACTGGGGACAGCAGGAGATGTGTGAATGTCAGGGTAATGAACAGTAGGAGACAAAATTGTTAAAAGGACTGAAGGAGAACCAATAAAAGACTATGTCTTTACAGACCTCACTATGTAAGAAGGGGCAAGGCTTTCTTATTTCCCAGTTAATTTCCCTGGTTGTTTGTGTGATATCTAGCAAATGGAGTAACAATTTGTCATAAGTTCCTGTAAGTTGCTAGGGTATGAATAAACAACTATTTTAAGCCCAAAAATGTTCTCTCCATACCTCTCATTAAAGTGTGAAAGTTCACTGATTCAGACAGAGTCAACAGAATGGTAGCAGTTGGAAGGGACCTCTGGAGATCTAGTCCAACTTCCCCTGCTAAAGCATTATCATAAAAGCCAAACCCCTTGCTATGATGGCACCAGTGACATAGCCAAGAGTTGATATGAATTATATGTCTGTTTCTACATGGCCCTTTTTCTCCAACTAGTAGAATGGAGAAAAAGATAACTTGGGAACCCATGGTTTTCACTGCAAATTACAGGAATAGTGACAAAAACTATTAGCTAGGGTGAAAACCTGTGTTATGCTTTGTTCTCTCCTGCATAGTGAAATTTTTATCCTTTCTAAGAAAGATTCACTTAATTCATTGGTTTAAATTAACAGGTTAGTGCCAGACATGCTCTGTGTCCCTGCAAAGCTGCTGCAGAAACTAAACCTGCAAGGTTCAAGAGAGCCGCTAATCTATGTCCTCTACACAAAAGAGAGGGTGGCCTTATGAATAGTAAATTGAAAGTCTTTTATCTACAATGTCAGTTTAATTACTTAAATGTTTCATCTTATTGCAAGACACCCAAGTCAGTGTAATCTAATGGCACACTATGAAACAAAACCTTATCTTTTTTAAAGATGTATTTTCATTAAGAACTAGGGACTTGAAGAGGGTAAATATGAACAATAACCTGATATCATCAAGTGTTTTTATTCATTTGCAACTAATATTAAGCTTCACTTAACCATTATATTATAAGAGTTCTTGTCGTAGTAGGACACTTTTACTTTTCATGAACATAATGAAGTGCTCTTATCTTTGAAGAACATCAAAGCTTTTCTGAATGAGAATAAAAGTCTTTGCCATGCTTTCCTCTACTACTGTGACATAGAAATTCAAGGCAGAATATGACATTATCCTGTGTGGATGCTCAGACTGAATGGACAGATTGATAAATGGGGAAGATGGAACAAACCTTCATGTTCAAAATCCTGCATTAATAAGCAAAAATGTTTGATGTATCATCTGGTTACATTATGAGCTAAAGAATGGTTTCAATTTAAATGGCTCCCCTGAATGCTCAGTCAGTTTGCACTTAAAAAACTTGAGGGAATTTTCTCAGAACAGATGAATATGAAATATTCACAGTGCGCCAAAAGCAAAACCATAATATCCTTTGCCCTCATTTGATAAGTTTCTGCTCCTGCTCCCAGTAAAATCTGTAGTCATAAAATGAACTTTTTTTTTAAATTTTATTTTATTAGCTCGAGTTCCTGAGAACAATATGACTTTCTTAGAATTGTCACTTTTTGGCCAGGGCGACCCTGATGGCATCAGTGGGTCACCAGCCTCTCCAAGGACCCTCACCCAGACCATGGGTCAGTCCTCCCCAGCGTGACCCATCCCAACATTGTCACTACTGCAGACAAGAGGAACAGCCAGGGGACATCACCAAGCAATGGTTCCTTGTGTGTCAACTCTAGCACCTAGGCATCTCTCAACGTGCCCATCTGCCCGTTCCTTCTCATCTTGGGCTGCTCTGGCTGGAGGAGCACAGTCTCTTCCTTCACAGCCAAATGGGATCCTTGCACTGGGTTTCTTTATGGGAGGCACCCAGAAACTGAGGAAACAATTAATCACCTTGGGGCTGTTAATCATAGTCCTCAAGTGCTCCAGGTCCTGGTGCAGCCTTGAATGAGCAGTGGTCTGGCTGTGTCACCACCTTGATAATAGCTGCTGCCAAGAGACCTACTGAGTGTGGCAGCCCTGCTCTACCTTGAGGACTGCAATCCAGAAATGTAATAGCCACAATGGCCACACCAAATATGACATTCCTCAGCCATACCATGTTCTTACTGGAGCACAGCCCTAGCTCTGAGATTCTTCAACATTGCCCAGTTCCATAGGCTGCACCCCTGAGCTGCCCAGGCCTCATGACAGGGCTGTTCATACTTGGAGTAAGGACTGAAAAATTTGCAACAGGGTAACACATACGTAACAGTTGGCTTTGTATTTGGTGTAGCTATGTCACAGTGATAGCCAAATTATCCAGTCTCTCTTTTTCTTAAGGTAGGAGATATTTGTAATGGAAATGAGGGAAGACCATCTTTTCTGTACCTGTTTTACAAACGATCATTCTGAGAGAATATGATCATTCTGCTTTAACAGTTTTAAAAAACTGTTATTCTCTGCGGACAGAACAAGCACATAAAATGAGGAAAAATGTCTGGATTTTAATGTTAATTTCCAGAATTTCATTTTAAAAAAAAAAAGTATCTTTTTATGCTAGGAAATGCCATTCATTTTGCAATAATACTACATCATAAACAATAATATTAAAGCTCTTGTAAACAAGTGTTGCTTGCAATAAAGTCAGCTCTAGGTAATAGCAAACTAAAAAAAGGATAGTTTTCAATTTGCCAAAATAAAAAGTACTAGCAATGAAGTAGTAACCACAAAGAATGTCACTCATATTAAATTTCCCCCTTAAGTACAAATTTTAAGCTGTTTTTTGCAAGATTGAATAACTTTATTCCCTCCATCTATAGCATTTCCAATTGTTTGCAGTTGAGGCTGACTTAAATCAGAGTGGGTAGTAATAAACTGCCTACTTCATCACTACCAAATTCAGTCCACAAGCTGCTCTCATTTTTATGAGATACTTTTATTTCCTGCAATATTCAGTGTGGAGGAAGGAAGGAGAGGAGGCTAGAGGGATATTCAGCAGAGGTCTCTGGTAGTTGCCAAAGAAATATGAAATGAGATAGACTGTCCCTTCTTAATATTTTGATCTGGGACAGTACAGACGGGCATTGCTCCTCTGTAGAGAAAGCTCCAAGTAGAGATTATAGAAATTACCTGCAGGCACTTTCAGTAGTTGCAGTCTGTTGCACAGGGTAGATTTCTCTATTTTTGTTGAAAAAGGAGTAGGGTGAACCCTATCCTTACCCACTGAGGTGGATTCAGCCCTTCATAGTGCCTTCTCTATAGGATATTCCCTAATAATAGTTCCTGATGGCAAAATAATATTGTGCAAAGCATGATCACAGGGTAGTGAACCACAGCAGGGTTATAAAAATTGAAAAGGGGGTGGTTTCAGTTCAGACAAGTCATCCTTACATAGGCTGAAGGAAAGCTGTGCAAAGCTTTACACCAAGTTGTAAACTCGCTTTGTACTGTGAGGAAGGGGCATACTAGTTCAGGTATGAAGAAAGGGTAAGAGAGAATAAAGGTGAAACTGACTTCAGTGTTTCATCAGATCACACCTAATTCTTAGCAAATTTCATATGATATGCTGCAGTGAAGAGGACCGTGAAGAACGGTAAAAGCTACCTGAGATATCTATCTTTTGTAAGACGCCATACTTCAGTATTCCTGTTGCCTGACACAGCTGTCTTAACCAGTGGTTGGGCAACCTTTTTAAAGTACCTACTATGAGGTACTCAGCCTTACTCTTCAGATTTCCATAAAGCATGCCACCTTCCTTCTTTTTCCATTAGTTATTTCATGAACTACTATGATATTATTACAAGCTGAAAGCATTTGTATTGTAGCAAAGCTTCCTATAAAAAATGATCTCATCTTCTAAATACCAACTTTACTGTTACAAGTTTTCATTGTCTGCCCTGGGGTGGGGAAATATATGGTAACTAACCATAAGCCAACTCTGAGGGGAAATACGAGCAGAGGTACAGAATATTCAAAAGCAGGGAAATATTCCACTTTCTTTCTTATGTAGGGAATTACAGTCAAGTGATTGACCTCAAAGCTTTCCAAAACCAAAGAATCTAGGGATTTGCACTCTTTGCATCTGCTTTGGTTAAAATACATGTAGTGTTTTGCTGCCATGGTGAGAAACATGTCCGCCCTGATTTCACTCTTGAGAGTATGGAAGATGAAAAGACATTGAGTTACTATAGCTATAGGATAACAAGTGTCACAGAGAGGGTGAAAAATTTATCCATTGTTTGGAATTATACATTTATTCTCAAGAAGAATGAACATTTATTTTATAAATTATTTGCAGGCAGGTCAGTTAGTGCCTTAAGAGAATATCAAATTCCAAACAATCTCAAGAAAAAAATGGGGCTAAATATTTTCTCAATATTTGGTTTTGATATATTTTTACTCACCAAAGAGTGATTTGAGGGATTTTGTTGAGAACAAATGACACTGGCAAAGTTCCTTTTCACTTTTCATAGAAAGTAGAAATTCAGCTGGAAAACATTAACACAAATTGGAAACAATAGCTTGAGGTGTTCCATTTGTAGATTAACATATATGTGCTTCACTGTTTAGATCAGCTTCTAATTCTGAAGATGGAAATCTAGGAGCAAATAAAAGATCGAGGTGAGAAAGTTTGGTTTGCTTTTCTTTAAAAGGAATAGGTTTTGTTTTTGTCTTGAAAAAATAGATATATTGAAGGATTTTATTTTTTTAAGATCTTATCCTTTGATATGTTTCCTTTCTGAAAATCACTGAATATATGAGTAGTATTGGGGAAAGGGATTTCTGTTTGGGGTGGAATTTCATTTTCCCAACCAATTTCTAAAATTATGCATTTTGCAGAAAATGTAGAAACTCCACAAGGGGATGTTGGCCTAGTTGTAATTTAGAGGGAAAGTGCAGTCTACTTGATAATCACCTTAAGTCTTTGAAATACCTTGATGGCACATCAAGAATTCCCTTCTAACTGGCTGAACATTTTATTAGCCTAGATCACAGAATCTCTAGGTTGGAAAAGACCTTTGAGATCATTGAGTCCAACCTCACAAGATGGACCTTATGTAGCCTGTGAAATCCACTGGGAGACAGATTCAATTTTATATAATGAGAGTGGTGTATTATTCATATATAGTGTGTTAGGACTTATATATCAAAGAAGAAAAATATTTCCCAAAAGGAGTGCAATTCCTTACTGGCAATACTGTCTAGAATTTCAGTCACTGTAAAGCAAAATAGTGCTGCTCTTTGACATGTAAACATAGATTTTAAGGTTATATAACTCCCAAATTTTATTTTTCTCTCTGTTTTGTACTGTTAGATGATCCTTTCTCACTGTCTTATTTCTTGTATGCTTTGCAAAACAGAGATTAGCTGAGATTTTATAATAAGCAGTGTTACAGAGTGACACATGATTTGACTTGTCCTTACAAAATTCTTCTTCAGTGTTTAGCTTTGAAGCTTGAAATTGTGACTCTCTGCAAAGAAATTTGGGATTTCACTAGACAGCATGGCACTACTAACAGCCCATTGGAAGTCAAGAGCATCTGCAAAGGCAGATTCTGTTGTTTTTTTCCTTCTAGATTCATTCATTCTCTGTTGGTACGTACTCCGGATGTCCCTCTAGATTAATGCGGTGGGTTGATCCCAGCCCAGTGTCCTGCCAGTCATTTGCTCACTCCCCTGCAGTGGCATGGTGAACGGAATCTGAAGGGTAAAAGTGACAAAAAAACACTTCATGACTCAAAATATAGACAGTTTAATGAGAAAAGATAAAAGAAAAAAAAAAGGGGAAAAGAAAAAGGAAAGGCTAAAGAGAAAGACATAAGTGGATAAAGTAAAAAGAGGACAAATGATGCAAAAGCAATCACTCACCACCAGCAGAATGATGCCAAATCACTCTACAAGCAATGTTTGCTTTGGAGAAACCCATCCCCTCACCAACATTTTTACTGCTGAGCATAATGTGGTGTGCAAAATCTCTTTTTTCTGTTTTCATTTTCAGTGTCCCCTCCCAAACATTTGTGCCCTCTGAGCCTGTTAACTGGGGTGGCAGTGTGGGAAAAAGAAAAGGTCCATATGCTGTGCAGGCACTGCTCAACAATAAACCATTGCTGTAGTAAAACTGTTTTTCTCTCAAAGCTAAACCATATCACTATATGGGCTGCTATGAAGAAAGTTGCTTCCACCCAACACAAACTCAGTAGAGTCAGTTTCAATGTTTAGGAAAGCTTCTCTGAGCTTTAGGACTAAAGACAACTCAGGGTAGATTCCCCATGATCATAGCAAATGGAAGCATTTCCTTAGAAGCAAGGAACAATGTAGATGGGAAGAGAGATTAGGATGTCATCTGGCCCAAGGCACTGTGGCAGCCAGGGCTTCCCTCTTCTGAGGTTTGTTCCCACTGTTTGTTCCTCAACCTCTTTAGATGTGAACAAATAAATGCAAAGGGTGAAGTATGCCCATAGGGTTCCCAGAAGAGATAATTGATGCCAATTACATAGAAAAGGCATGAATATATTTTTAGTGCTCCCAGTGTAAAGGTAAAAATCCAAATGAGCAAGGAAACCCACAGCCAAAACTAGAATTTTCTTTCCAGATTTCATGTGCATGGTCATACCCATAAACAATGTCTGAATATGACCAACTTACATTAAGTGATTCTGAGATAGAAAATTTGTGCTGAAATGTCTTCTATCTGAAAGAGAGAATGTTAGTGCTTTGATAATCCATGGACTGTTCAAAATAATTTATTTTTTAGACAACTGGCTGCAAATCTCTAAACATGCTTATTATAAAGCCAAAGTTTAGTGTAGGGTGAAAGAAAATAGAAAGTTATTACAAGCTCGCTAAATAAAATGTGAGTAGAAGAGAATATATCAGAATAGCTCTAGTAATGTTTACACTTAGAGAAATTAGAGTTTACAGAAGAATGAATGTGAACAAGATTTAACCTTGTGTCTCTACTGTCTCTCGGATGAGAATCTTATGTTCTATATGTAAAATGCATAATATTATTTTATTAAATAAGCTAAGCAATTTTAACATAGTGTGAAAACTCAATAATGTATTATGCCAATGAAGCCTATTATTCCAGATAGTATCCATTTGATTTTAATGTTCCTCCACAGAAATTACATACTAATAAGCAATTACAATAACTTCAAAAAGACATTAAATATAATATGTTTAAACAAGAGACTTTTCATTTCAGATTATAGTGACAGGAATATCAGTAGATTTGAGACCTTTAAGTTTACCTGGGCTTTAAAACAACCACCAGATATTGTTTCCTTACTTCATAGATCAAATCCAGAAATTACTTTAAACCGAGAGGTCCCAGACCATCTAATTCTATTTGGAACATTTAAATATGGGGATACAGTGAATAATTTCTAGATCAACAGTACTTCTTAATATGTTTATTTTTTTAACCATTCAGGAATAGTTCACTGAAGCACCCAGGTTAAAAATGTCAAACCTGACACCATTTGTATTGGAGAATTAATTATTCACATTACCTTGCAATACACAGGAGTGTGTGTCTTTGTATCCCTGGTGGAGTAATATATTTTTATCTATTTAACAAGAGTTTCTTATCTTTTTAATACTAGCAGGAACCTAGAAAGAACTTGGGAATTTCTAAATCATATTACTTATTGCTAAATTTCTTTCAAAATGCTAACTAAAACAATGTCTGTAACTTTTTATCCTTTCATATATACAGTTCCAGGACCCACTTGCAGGGGATTCTGAATGGGTTTTGGTGGGCTCCTATAACAGCTTTTGTATTTTTAAACCTCCAATGTTAATATTCGTGACACAAGCCAAAGTTCAAAGTCTTTACTTAATATTATATAGTTTCTAGAATTTTAATACCCGTGTAAGCACTCTTTTTCTCCAGGGCAGATAGCACCATGGGTTACAATACAGGACTTTCCTTTTTCTTTTGTTTGGTGATTGGTTTTTTTTCAAGAAAACGAATTATGTTTTTAATCTTAGCAAAACAAGAACTTAAGATATGGGACAAGAGAAAGGCAGTGGCATTCTCCTCAAAGCCGCCATACAACACTTACCTGTCCTGTACAAATAAAATAAAATACAGCATTTAGTAACATCGCAAAAAGTAGTATAGAGAAATTTTGTCACAGATGGAAGCCTGATGCTAGCAAATCCATTTTCAAATTTGAAGTCCAAATTAATGTAGAAATAAAGCTAGAAACTTCAAACCTATTATCTTTACAACTACAGTTATGTGTGCACATAAGATACAGATGAAGATAACAAAATCCTCGACCCACATGTGGTTGAAACTTCTTTGAGCTTTCAAAGGACTCAGCAATAAAGACTCCCTGCTGGGATCCTAATGCAATCCACATAACTGATAATCATAAGGGAAAGAAGCATTACGTACTTACAATAGATCCTCAGTGTCTGTGCCTATGTTGACATAAAGTAATCTAGTACAAGCCTGCTTCGTCACTTCACTGGAAAATGTTAAATTCTGAATGCATCTATGAAATTAAAATGATCTTGTTTATGACACAGTATTACACATGTCTCTAACATTGAGTTATTCCAATATATTTTGAAACATAAATATCTCTGCAGTGGAAGACATTAGTTATACATTAATTTTGGATGGATAATTTCTTTAAAGGAACTTACTGGTTTATAAATATTTTAAATAAAAAATGATAATTCAGTTTCCAACCAAAACCATATTTAACACACTATCTCTGCTTTACAATTTCACAATTTTACCAAACATTGTATATGCACACTTACTATGCTTGTCTTTCCTAGATAACAGTGATACCTGTACTGCAAAGGAATTAAGTGTAGGAGCGGAAACATAGAAGAATTAATTGAAAAAAGAAAAAAAAAAAACAAACCAAAACCAAAGAAGCAAAGCAGGGAATTGAGAAACATATATGGCATACAATTAACATGAGGAAGTGAGAAAAGAAAATAATGCCTGGGTTCAGCTAACCCACAACAATGAGAAAGAATACAAAGAGCAAAAAAGGTAACAAAGACTTCTTTTTTCCTTTTGTGTTCTTCAAGAAAGCTGACAGAAAAGAAACACAAGAGGTAAGTTACAGATGAGAGGAGTAGAAATAAATGTTTTAAGAGATTACTTAAATTCATTAAGTAAAATAAAGTATGTGCTAGAATTTAGCATTCTCTATGAGGATATACCAAATTTATAACCCTGAGACAAGAAGAAGTTGGATTGAGTTGGAGAGTGGCCTAGTAATAACATCTGCCAGATCCCTGAACACTCATGCATGGATCCCCTTAGGGGGCCCATGGATTTGTGAATGTTGAGTTTCCCTACGTGATCTCTAACCTGATCCTCCTCAATCAAGGAAAGGTCTTCCTGCCTAGGTACCTTGAAGGCGGGCCTTGGCAGTAAAGACTGAAACAAAGGTGGCAGTCAGTAATTCAGCCTTCTCTGTATCCTCCATCACCAAGGTACCCACCTCATTCAGCAGCAGGCCCACACTGTCCCTAGTCTTCCTTTTGCTACCAATGTATTTGAAAAAGCCTTCCTTCTTGTCCTTGACATCTCTTGCCAGTTTTAATTCCAAGTGGGCTTTGGCCTTCCTTGTTGCATCCCTACATTCTCTAACTACATCCCCTTATTCCTCCCAAGTGCCTAATCCCTTTCTCCACATTCGGTAAACTTCCTGTTTCCCTTTGTTTTTTTTTTCCAGGAGTTCCTTGCTCATCCACACAGGTCTCCTTCCTCCTTTGCTTACAATTTACTTTATAGTACTTTGCACTGACAATACTGGCTGTGCATTTCAAAATTTGATTTGCTGAAAGGAAATATGATAGGCATTCACAAAATATAAACTACACAGAACTCTGAAAGAGTCCAGTGCATACCCACCAAGATGATTAAGGAAGTGTAACATCTTCCTTATGAGGAAAGGCTGAAGATGGTGGACCTCTTTAGCTTGGACAAAAGGATACTGAGGGGTGACCTTATTAATGTTTATAAATATATGAAGGGTGAGAGTTAGGAGGACAGAGCCAGACTCTTCTCAGTGATGGCCAGCAATAGGACAAGGGGCAACAGGTGCATGCTGGAGCATAGGAAGTCTTATGTGAATATAAGGAGAAACTTTTTCCCTGTGAGAGTGGCAGAGCACTGGAACAGAAAGCCCAAAGAGGTGGTGGAATCTCCTTCTCTGGAGACATTCAAAACCTGTCTGTATTGTTGCCTGTGTGATTTAGTCTAGGTGATCCTGCTCTGGCAGGGGTATTGTACTAGATGATCTTTTGAGGTCCCTTCAAACTCCTAATGTTCTGGGGTTTTTTTGTTTGCTTTTTTTTTTACTTGAAATGTCTTTAGGTGTCTTAAGTATCATATTTTATATAGTGTTAAAAACCTTTCTTACTATTTTTCTAGATCATATAGTTAACTAAATTTTTCTGTTGTTTGTACAGAGATGTAGGTGAACACCTGTCTTTAGTCCCACCAAATCATGGGCAGAGATCTAGCAAATGCCGAAATAAGAAAGATAATCTGGCTAGTCAAAATAATGTAGGTGACAGCCTATTTTCATACTGAAGAAGATAATTGAGACTGGAAAGAGACCTCAGGAGGTCTTTAGTCCAACATCCTCCCAAAGCAGGAGCAACTCTGGGGCCAGAGTTTGCCAGTGTGGTCTATTCAGAGCTTTCTGCTGAACCCCAGTGGAGCTTTGGCTTTTCTGACACCATCTCTATATGACTGAGCAATATTTATAGATTCCTCCTGTGCAGTTCCATTCCTTGTTTCCAGCCCATGTTTCGCCTTACTGCATCTGGGTGCTAGCTTCCTAGCCGAGTCAGTCTCCTAATACAGATTGAGGAGAATGAATAATTAACACTGATTTCCTTGCAGAATTTATAAAAAATAAAGTTGACACATCAGAGAAAAAAAAATGGAAAAAACCCTAAAATCCAAAACCAAACAGAACAGAACAAATATCCTTACTGACTGAAATGTTTCTGTTTTCTGTTCAATGCCAATACACATTATTTATTTGTCCATAAGATTCCCTGCTTTCATGGGATGCAAATCTGCCAAAGTAATCTACTCCCTCTGCACATCTCAATTTCAGGTCTTCAGTCAAATCCCTAGGCACCTTATTAAAACATTACCTGTGTCCACACTGCTATGCATAAAAATCAACTATCGGAAGCACAAATGAGGATGCTCTGTTAATAAAGAGCACAAAGGAAGAGAAATTTCATGGGCAAGCTATAAATAACACACTTCTCAAGCACCAGGGTAGACTATTGTGGTGGTTTAGCCCTGGCTGGAGGCCAGATGCCCACCATTTTAAGATCTGGTTGCATTTGTTTTAAGATTTGATTGCGCTCCTGACTCCGGTTCTTCACTGTTCTTTCTAGTGTAGTGTAATAAATTAGAATAGTTCTTTCCTGCACTGTGTTGAGTCTGTTTCGCCCATATCGTCGCTGATAAAATGATCTCTCCTTGTCCTTATCTTGACTCCTAAGCCTCTTAATATATCTTTTCTCCCCTGTCCACCTGGGAAGGGGAGTAATAGACTGGCTTTGGTGGGCATCTGGCTTCCAGCCAGGGCTAAACCACCACAACTATCCTTGCAGTGTGACAACGCTATTCCTAAATGTCTTCCAGCGTTCCTAAGGTCCTTAGCCTTTTGCAAACTGACACCTACCAGTTTTGTGCATAAAACAAAATCCAGTTTCCTGAAATGCAGAGACTGCACTCTGTTATTCTCCTTTCTCTCTTACTTCAGCATCATCATCTCCAATATTTAGTATCACTGCAACCAGAGCTGCCACTAGTTACCTGAGCCCAAATCTGTTCTGGGTTGCTGGTAAAGCGCAGATCCAGCTGTGTATATCCCTGATTGGTCCCTCTGGTACCTGTACAAAGAAGTTACCCTAATACCCTCCACAAAACCTCCTGGACTGTTTTTGTCATCTTCTAGCAGATGACTAGGAGGTGAAAATCCCTCATGAGAACAAGGGTCTATGATTCAGAAACTGTCTTATTTTTCATTTTCTTTTCCTTTTTTTTTTGTTTTTTCTTAAGAAAGCTTCATCCATTTCCTTATCAACATCCCAGCAGAATGTGACAATTACTGGTCATTCCTCTGACCCTGACTCACAAACTCACGTGGTTATGGTAATCTAGCTGTCACCCTACCTCAGGAAACAATTGACAGGAGATAAACAGACTGTGGATTCTCTCTACACGATAACTAGGATGGCACTAATTTCATTGAGTCTCTACACAGTGCACTTTTATCACGGAGTTAGCTCCCACTTCTATATTTTCAGATGATGACAGAAAAATGGGCCATTTGAAGGCACCATTCATTAGTCCTGACAGACATCTGAAGTAAACCAGATAAAATGCTCACTAGAATCCTTTTTTATATTTACTTTAGTCTTGATAAGTAGTTCAGATGTGGATTACTACACTGTAAATATGTAAAATATGATAAGAGACCGCCTACACAGAGCTGGAAGTCCTGAAAATTCATTTTCTGTGTTTTCAAGCCAGGATGAGTTACCCATTACACAGCCTCGAGCAGGTTATTTTCCAACCCTCACAATAAATAAGTAATAAAATATTCAGAGAAAGAGAGATCAAGGAAAAACTTAATTTTAGATTGTGCATATGTGACCTTTAGACTGCTCACAAATCATCAAATCAAACAGTAACTTAGATCTTAGATTTTTCATATAGGTAAGTTAGACAACCACTGGAGTCTATCTAGTTAGGTCTCCTTCTCAAATTGCAGTCAGCTTCAAAAATACATTAGATTGCTCAGGACAGTGTACAATTAAGTGTTGATTATTTCCAAGGATGGAGACTGTACAACCAATTTGAGCATCCTGTTCCAGTGCTTGACCACCCACATGATGAGAACTTTTTTCCATATGGTCAACTGGAAATTTCTTTACAAAAACATTTTTTTGTTATCTTTAGCTATGCCCATCCACAAAGAGTTTGACTCTATCTTTGACCTAAATATTCATTAGGTAGTTAAAGGCAGGGATAAGGCTATCCCTGAGCCTTCCCTTAGAATCATAGAAGGATTACCTTCAAGACCTTCAAGATCAATAAGTCCAACCATCTCTCAAACCCTACTAAGTACCACACTAGACCAAGTCACCAAGTACAACATCCATTCTTCTTTTAAACACCTCCAGGAATGGTGAATCAACCAATCAACCACCTCCCTGGTCAGCCTGGACAACCCTTTCAGTAAAGGCATTTTTTCTAATATCCAACCTAAATTTCCCCTGATGCAATTTAAGACCATTTTCCCTTGTATGGTCACTAGCTACCAGGGAGAAGAGAGCAACCTCCATCTCACTACAACCACCTTTTAGGTAGTTGTAGAGAGTGATGAGTTCTCTGCTCGGTCTCCTTTTCTCCAGACTAAACAATCCCAGTTCCCTCAGTTGCTCCTCATAAAATTTGTCTTCTAAACCCTTCACCAGCTTTGTTGCCCCTCTCTGGACACACTCAAGCATCTTGGTGTCCTTCTTGTAGTGAGGGGCCCAAAACTGAACACGCGGGTGCAGACTCACCAGTACTGAGTACAGAGGAAGGATCACTTCCCTACTCCTGCTGGCCACACAGTTCTTGATACAAGCCAGGATGCCATTGGCCTTCTTGGCCACCTGGGCACACTGCTGGCTTATGTTCACCCGGCTGTTGATCAACACCCCTAGGTCTCTCTCCTCCAGACAGCTTATGAAGGCTGAACAACTACCAGGTCCTCTCTTCATGCGACACAAAAATTGGAAGCTACAAACTAAGTACATTTTGCAATTAAATGTCTTACTGCACATTGTGACCTGGAAGGCTGAACTTGTTGCCATTCTGTAGTTATAACCATAGTTATATTTAACCCAATTTTGGACCTGGAAGCATCTGTTGAGAAGTTAAATACGTTTTAATTTACATGTCTTGACTCTGTCTTTTACACATTCACCTACCTTTCTTTTCTTCTCAGCTTTCCTGTTCAAGTGAACAGTGATTTGTTGGAGTTGACATTACTGTGCATTGGGCATTAAGAATTCTTCAACTTACTGATTCATGCTAGACAACTACATATTAGAGTGAATATAGAATATCCAATATTTTAGATGTCATTTCTAGTTTAAGATATTTTAACAATTTTTACTATTTAAAGTTAATGACAATTAGCACTTATACCATAATCTATCGTTTTTATCCAACATATAAAATTTTAACATTATTTTTGCATTCATTTTTACTTACCTTCTGTTATATTAAACTGAGGATAATTCACCCTGTGTTAAGAAATATTGTTATTGACTCTGCACACAAAAGTGTTGTCATAAAGGACTATACTCACCAAGGATTACTTACTTCCTCTGCCTCCAGAAGATTCTGATTCTAAAATACTCAGGATAGGTATTCATGTCTGATGCTTTTGGGGAGGTCTGGCTAATAAATAAATAAATACATCCATATTTAATGCAATAAGTTATTTTAAAAAAAACCCTAAACTGTCTAAGGTTTCTTGGTTTGCACTGTATTTTCCTTCTACTATTTTGTTTCCAGTCTACTTGAACTTATGGTGAGATATTAATCTGACCACCCAGATACAGACAGCTTCTGTATAAGAAGAAAGATTGTCCAGAAAGAACAACTAGCAAAGTTTCCTGAGATATATTGCTTGTTCTTGCAGACAGAGAGGAAAAATTTTCAAGAAAATGTATAAAGATTGCTACCCAGAGAAAACTAGAAAGGGAAAACTAAACTCCTTATACAGTGTTTATTTTAGAAAAAAATTTACAAATTTCTCCAGCTGGCAAGAAACTACTACTGCATAGAAAAATAATATATTTATTCTACTTCTTGCTCTCATATTTTTAATTGTTTCTGCTTGCTCTATAATTTTCAGAGCCAACAGGTCAGCATGTTCATAAGGATTCAATCTAGTTCTCTGTACACCAGGGAGTTTACTTCCATGTTCTTTGAACTGAGATTAATAGCTTAGCTAACCCTTTCTGAACCTGCCATTTTGAAATGCTTTTAGGAATATCCAGTTGAACCCATTTCCCTACAGACACCTCCTCCACCTTCTACTTCTTGATGACTTTCACTATTATTTTTTATGAGTGAAAGGGTATAGATCCTGCTGGGTTCAGATTTCACTGCAGCTGACCTCCATTGATATTAGAAGGAGAAAATGCATGATTCTTTTTTGCTGGTGATACTGAATTGTTCCCTGGGTGAATGAGTCTTTCTTGGGGAAAAAAAAAAGTCTAAAGTCTAATGGTATTTTTATATCTATATATGAATATAGTATGCATTTAAGCTGTCCTGTGCTGACACTGAGTTTCTTGCACAGTACAGCTTCTCTAGAACCAAATACTCCCTCAGCGCTTTTACAGAGTGCAGCTGTAACGGCAGTCCAAGCACCAGAATGCTGAGTGGAGCCTTATGTGTGGGTGCACGGTACGTTGGTGAGATGGAGAAGCCATCTACTTCCAAAAGTGTTGTAATTCTATGTTCCATGTAAGAAGTCTTCACATTAGTTTTAAGACCTAGGCTTTTTGCTTCTAGATAAAAAAAAAATATTAAAAAATTGCAGCTATGAGATATTGTAGGACTGCTTAGAAGAACTATCCTCTGCTCTTAAACCAGGAGAACAATTAATCCATTTTCTCTGTCACATGAGCACACAAAGAGAATTGTCAAAAACTCCCATCTTGCACGTAATGCTGTCTCAGTGGAAGATGAAGAGAATTTTACAGTTGATCTCAGTAGAATGAGAGAGAAGGAAATGACAAATGCATTTTTAAAACACCACTCCCTCATTTTATATGGGTGGATCGAAATAAGCAGAACTGAAATTTGTACAGTTCAGAGAATAAACTCATTATAGAAATTTAATTTCATTCTATTGCAAATCCAATTGCACTGCATCGCATTTCCCCAAGCAACAGACATTTCCCAAATTAACAAGTTTGACACAGCTCGAGAGGGGCTGCTTACTAGGGCATGAAGTGATGGGACAAGGGGTAATGGCTTTAAACTGAAAGAGATTTAGATTAGATTTTAGGAAGAAACTTTTCATTATGAGGGCAGAGATGCCCTGGCACAGGCTGCCCAGAGAAGCTGTGGCTGCCCCCTCCCTGGCAGTGTTCAAGGCCAGATTGGATGGGGATTTGGGCAACCTGGTCTGGTAGAGGGTGTCCCTGCCCATGACAGGAGGGTTAGAACTAGACAATGTTTAAGGTCTCTTCTAACCCAAACCAGTCTGTGATTCTATAATTCTATGATCTCTAAGTAAGATATATAGGCTCCAATGTCAACTGCTGCACGTGTCATTTTATAATATACCTCTCGATATTTTAAGTTAAATACAAATCTTAGGGGTTTAGGTACAAAATGCTAGAACAACACCCACATTTTGATAATATATATGGATCAGAGAGATGGAAAGTGCATCTCTGACATAAGGCCTGAAACATCATGCATTCATTTTCTTTCAAAGATACAGCTTGCACAGCTCCAACATCCTGAAATACCAGGGGTGAACAGAGGTAAGTCATTCAGCAGGGTAGTATGTGAACCTAATTCCTGCCAAAGATGATATTGCTAACTGTAATGTCCAGATCACTATTGGCAATGGAATAACATATTGCTGCCATTGAATAGGAATGTTTTGCAATGGAGCTTGAGAAGTTATATGCAAAATGTCCATCTGGTACACTTGAGAGAGAGAGAAGTCCTTCAAAGCCAATGTGATCATAGGCCACTGCTAGCTGCCCCCAGATGATTTCAACATATGCTTTGAAACTCCACCACTAGCAATTGGATGTACATCAGAAAAATGAGTCTGATGCATGTAAGTGACTCAGAGTTGCCTTAGAGCACGGAAACGCAACATCTGACTAAGAGCTGGATAGACAGAAAGCACAGAAGGACATAGGAAACATAAACCAGAGTAGTTATATGTGGCTCCAGGCTTCTATTTGGACGCTTTAAAACTGTGCTGCTACACCATCACACAGTCAGCAAACAAATCAAATTCCACAGGATGTTATTCACTACTTGCAGTTCTGTCCTGCTTGGGGAATATTTATAGTTATGTTTTGCAGGCGTGGGAGGCTTTTCTACCACTCCTATTTGACAATGTGGCACAGTAGAAGAACATGTCCTCACATTGAGGAAAGTTCCATTAATTCAAAATGTTATCTTGTCCTTTTACATGGTTCACCATTGCCAAGTCAATGATAGTATTTCTGACTGTGATGGGAAGAGTCAAAATATCCCCCAAAATATGGGATGTTTGAGATAGTGACAAAGACATGGTCTATGTAGCAAAAACATAAAATGGAAACAAGCCATTTATGCCATTTCATACAGTAGGGTAGCTACAGGTTGGCTTTCTCTTTCTCTTACTGGATATTTATTTCTATATTAATTTTAACATATGTCTTTTGAATTTTTAAATGGGAGAAGTATTATGCTAAAATAATTATGTTCATCCCATCTTCTCCTGACTTTCCCTAATATTGGACTGAAACTACCTGCACTCACAACTGAACTTCAGGCAGAGACAAAAAGATCTTGAACCTTTAAACTCAGGCATAAAATTCCTTCTTTGTGACTGAGACGTGATCATCCAGACATTTTCATGTGCTGCGCTTGTTGAAAGTTGTCCTTGCAAGAAAACACAACCTTAAGCCTAGCACACCTGTCCCCTCAGGAAGCTAATATCAACACAGGGAAATATTTCATCCAAAAGAATGAGTGTCTAGTGAATGACTGAGAAAAAGATACAAAGATTTGCTCAGTGGATTGCTGTGTGCCCTGGCAGTGAATCAGGCATCCACCTACTGAGGAAGTTGTGAACATCCATCAAGGGGACAAATGCACGCAATCTGACTGCAACTCACTTTTGCACTATCAGTATAAATGATTTACATTCAATATTCCTTACAGCTGTGGAACAAGCTAATATTACATGAAAGTTTCTTCAAAATCCTTTCAGCAGAATGAGATGATGTAAAGAGTTGCCACAGGGCACTTCATACTAAACGAAACATAAATGTGTTTTGTAATGTGCTTCATCACCAGCCTTTTCCGAAGGCACTGCATCCCTGCAGCCTCAAGAGAAGAGGGGTTCTGTACTACAGCTAAGGAGCTGGCTTGACAAGCCCTGTAGGTAACCCAAAGGCTGAGCTTTTCCTGGCCCTTGAGCCCCAGCAAGCTGATGAATCTCATTTCTGGGAGGTTTTCAAAAGTATGCCTAGGCAAAATCCCGTCTGCCCTGATACAGTTGTTCTAATTTCTACCAGAGGCTGGAGCAGAAAAACCCTTAAAGGTCCCTTCCCCTCAACATTTCTATAATTAATTTTGAGATACAGATTGCTGTCTCTGGATATATGATGAGATGGAGAGAAAACACCAAGGAGCAGAACATCTACATATACTAAAGGACATTACTAGTCCAGAAGCAATTTTTTTCTGATTCACTATAAATACATTTAGGCTGAAAGTTAGAACAAAGTTTTTAAGCATTAAAAGGTGGGATCCTTTTACAGTCTTTTGGCTGAAGTAAATGACAGCAAAACAGTAACTATCATTAAAATGAGGTTTAGGAGGTTAATGGAGCTTGTCTCACATGGTGTCTTTGATGGTAAATGACTAAATTTGGTGATGTTTCATATAGGTTGTATGAGTACTACGGGGAATTCATGTGGTATCTTTTTGGCAGAGTAGTCTGTGTAGGAGTGGAATGCAAGTAAGAATAAACTGCTTGAGTGGAAGACACTAGATTGTCAAAGAGGGGTTTTGCCTAGGCAGGTAACACAGAACAGGATGGCCAACAGTCAGATTAAACTTCAGCTGAGGATTACACAGGCATTTGGAGGGGGACAAGAGGAGGTAAGAGGCATTATCTTGAAAATAAATGTAAAAAAAAGCAAGAGAATTTACAAAAATTAGAAAGAAGGAAGTGGGAAGCCAGATCTCACACTGTGATAAGTGGTCCCTGGCATTGCACTCTCTGTTCAACCTGGACAGAGCACCAGCCCATGGGGTCCCTGCACCCAGCCGGGGACTATCCATGTGGGGTACCCCATGGGGACACCCTGGATGAGTTCCCTTCTGTGTGGGTCAGTGGGTGGTCAGGAATGACAGGGGCTCACTTGACACTGGAACAACCAGGAGAATGAGGGAACCCCTCATGGGGGAGTGATGGTGACCCACACATCCCAGGAGTGTGCAAAGTTCCCTCTGCGTCTGTGCAAGTTTAAATGTGAAGTGTTCAAGCAAATGTTTGTCTTTAGAAGTTGTGGGGATTAGTTGCAAAAGGGTGTTTAGAAAATTTTAGTTGTTTACTAACCTTTGGTAAGACCTCAGTATTTTGATTTATCTGTTCCATTCCTGATATTGATCCTGGATGTATAGCTTGCTGTTTTCTGGTTAATTACATGTCATTAATTATTCAGTAAAGCACTTGAGTACTGATTTGATTTAAACCATATGAGTTGAGCAATTTTTTCCCACAACAGTGGTCACCTGTCAATTTTACTTGCATAAAATTGTCAAAATTATAGCTCCAAGATCTGATTTCAATCAAAAGACTCTTATTGCTCCTGACAGGCTTTAGATCAGATTCAAAATCATTACTAGTGAAGGAAAATATATTAATTTAAAAGTGAGCATATGGTGAGGGAAGGAAATGTTATTTAAATGAAAGACTGTATAGATTTAAGGCCCTGGGGCTTAGCATCAAATTAATACAATGATGCAGCTTTTACATCCACTTTAGTTCACATTTGTCCACATTATAAAGTGCAGCTACCTATCCGGGTATTTCTTGATATCACTTGAATTTTGCTCTCAGATTTTCATGAAAAATCTTGGAAACAGTTCACTGAAAAAATAAATACATTTTTCAAAAATCAAAATATGAAAACATGTTAAGCTAGTCATGGATCTTTTTTCCGTTCCCATTTCTAAATACATTTTATAGATAACTATTTTTAATTTTTCATTGTTTCTTGGGAGATACCAAGCCTCTGACATACTACACTAAAGCTAGAAAGCATTTGCTAATTTAAATCATGATTTTACAATGCAGTGATGCCTCAGCATAACTATTTTTTTCACAGTTTTGAAGTTTTCACTTGCTTAGTACATTTCAACTGTGGTAAAAGGAGTGGCTCGTTGTCAATTTTCTGGTTTTTATGTGTTTATTGAACTATGAATTTGCCTGTTCTTGCCTTAGTTAGTCACTGACTTTCCAGTATTTGCCCAATCCCACTTCTTAGGAAGTTTGCTTTGCTTTTATGTGGTGAGAGAAACAGCATTCAGCCACATTCACTGACCTCTGCTAAATGTCTCAGAAGAAACAATGGTGCTTTTCATTTTCAGACACTATGCTTCTACTAGCAGGCATAGAGGTGCTTCTGAATTCCTGGCTCTAGGCTGGAATACACCCCAATTACCTCCTGTTTCCACACAGGGCACGACCTGGGCATGCACCAACCTTCCCTCTTCATGTCCAGTTTTACACTGAAAAGAAATGTGGCTTCTGCAGCTGAAGGGAAACCAAACAAGTCATCGTCTGTTGGATCAGGTTGCCAGACTACTTATGGAAGGATGCAGGCAAGATGTCTGTAATCACAACTTTTCCCTCTCTTTAGAAACTTGAGTGCATAAACCCTCATGTTCCCTGTGAATTCAATACTAAATGGCAGTTCTTTCATATCTAAGGTTAAAATGAACACTTGGAAGTAAAACACAAATGCTTTTACCTGTGAGGTATTAATTACGACTCTAAGGACATGCTTACGTGGCCTAAAGAAACCAAGTCAGTGAAACGTGACAAGTGACAGCTTGTCAACTGAGCCATTGTATCAGACAACATGTGTGCATTTGGTTTTTCTTGTCAATTGTGAAGTGAAACATTCACTGAAGCTACAAAATCCAATGAGAGACATAGCCATTACAACCGCTGGGAAAATATGTGTGCACTCAAAATCACCCCACACCTTTTTCTTTGAAATGTCAAGGTTTGAGAACTTCACAAGAATTGGGCCAGCCATAGGTCTTCTCACGGGTGGTCTTCTCCAGTCCTCTTTCCCTTTGTCTAAGAGAGAGCTGGAAGCCAACTATTTCTGATGTAAGCCATTAAAACCCATATTCTCATCGCTTGCTCTTGGACGACTGCCATAATTACATTGTTCCTATTCAGCAAGCATGGATCCCCTTTACCTATATACTGAGAGCTTAGCTGTATGGTGACATAGAGCTCTCTCAGAAAATTTCAGCCTATTACTGCTATCTAATACTGCTTCTGTATATTACATTAGAGTTAATAATCACACTATTTCCAAAATAGCATAATAAAATTAACAGCTTCAATACTATAACTGGCTTATACTCTTTTCATGTCTGTGATTAACTATGGCCAGCATCTTCTTTTTTCTGCTTATAACCTTTTCCTTCTCTCAGTTTCTTACCATAGGCACTCTTTGGAAGATGTCTGGTACTTAGGAGACCTGAGGGGCTTGACCTGCAGCTCCACTAAGGCAGATCCTCTACCAAATTCACCTCTCTTCTATAGAAGTCCTAACTCAAAGTGTAATCTCACCACCTGTAGAGATTATTGGGTTTTTTCCCATGTGAATTTGACAGGTAAAGCAAAGCTTTAACAGAAAGCCTCATAAGTCCTGGCAGAAGCTTAATTCAGCAGCTCTCAGTAATTCCCTTGCTTAATGTGGGGGAGATCTTAAAAACATCTTGCTTTCTACTCCCACATTGGATTTTTCCCAATGACTTTCACTAAGGGTGACTTGTAAGTATTTTCATGTTATGAAGTCCAAACTGAATCATGCTTTTTCTTTTTTTTCTTTTCTTCAATTGCTTATTGTTATATAATTTGTCATTTGCAGGGGTCCTGAAATGGTGTAGTTTTTTTCATTTATTCTGCTCTTTAGTAATATCAAGCCTGAGAAGCTTTATATTTCTGATTTTTGATGAACAATAATTATGAGGTCTGAGGCTATTCCCTGGGATTTTTCCTGTGATGCTGGAATCACTATAGTGGAGATTGTCTTTTACCGTCTTGGTTAACTAAGCACTGAAGTTACAGAGGAGGGTGAAAAGTAATTTTAAACAGTCACCTTACTGACATTCTGCCTAAATGTATTTTCAATCAACCAATTTAAAGAAATTCTCACACGGTCAGTTATACTGATTTGAAAAAAAAACCAAAACCCACATTTATCTTTTTAAGTTCCAGAGACATTTCCAGAATCTCTGATAACATCTACAGTTAGAAGAAACTCTTTGGTTGTGGTCTGTCACTTAATCTGCTTTCCCTTGAGTCTTGTGATAACCATAACTTACATTTGCTTTGCATGAATCACCATGCTTTACAGCTTAGGTTTGTCCTGGGACACAACTTTAATAAATGGTGTGGTGGAACAGAAAACCCCTGTGGTGAGGGAGGTGTGAAACAAGATTTCAGGCTTGTCAAGAGATTTTTTTTTTTCTTTCCAGGTTCTGTTTGAGTGTTTTTCTCACCTCTCACAATAGCACAGCTGGACAGTCATATCCTTATAGCAGATGGCCATGGAAATGGTGCATTCTGTGATTTCTCTGCCTATGAATTTTTGTTTTCCAAAGCTTTTCATAATAGAAAGCCAATATATAGTTCAGTCACACCATTTTCTAACCAAGATTTTTCCAGTCTCATATTTATTTTTTACTGTTTTAATTTTTCAGTCTTTAATTCCTGACTTTTGTAATTGACTTCAGCATCAAATTGAGTGCTTTACGTAACTGGGAAAAATTAATAAATAAATCCTATCATTAGGCATTAGGCATTTAAAGATACACTTCCCTATGTTTTCAGCCTGGTTTTCACAAATTCATGAATTCAGAATATCTATGTGTTCCTAAAGTTCCTTTTTGGAAGCCATTATTTTTCCCTGATCTTCTTTGAGAATTCGTGGAGTTTTTTAAGGAAGCTTAAATAGCATTTAAAATGTTTCTGTAATGTTTGCTTATTTTTATTTCTTATTTAGGAAATTAAGTTTAGCAGATTTTTATACCTATACTTATTGCTGAATACATCTGTTGGACTCAGACATAAACAGCTGGTGGAAAGATGACCATTTGTGTTATGTGTATATTAACTTTGTCTATAAAACACTCTCTAGCCATTGGCATATGGCTCCCAGCCAGAATACTAATGTCCTACTGTAAAGTACTTACCAGTGCACTATTTCTTCACTGTCTTCTTGGCTTAGCCTCATATTTCCAGGTGCAGTGAGAGATTGGAATGATCATGGAGAATTTCTGTTGTTCTAATTGTGGTGAAGAAAGGAGGGGTGGGTTTTGTGTGTAAATTGTCCACTTTGGTGTTGTGATGATGCCAATGAGATGTGATTTTGGTGTGGGGAATTATTTTTAAATTTTTTTTGTGTTGATGTGATTAAAGTTTGTGAAGACCATGTGATGAATGTGGAATTTAATGATTGTTCTTAATTATGTGCTTAACAGAAGTGAGGGGTAGAATATTCTGGTTATTTTATACCAATGTTTGGGGGGCAGTGGGGGACGCTACAGGATTGGCTTCTGTGAGAAGCAGCCAGAAACTTCTTCTGTGTCAGATTGAGCCAATGCCAGTCGGCTCCAAGACAGATCCACCACTGGCCTAGACCAACCCCATCAACATCGGTGGCAGTGCCTTTAGGATAGCATAGTGACCATAGAATCATAGAATCATACACAGAGTGATTATGGCTGGAAGAGATCTTAAATTTCATCAAGTGCTAATTCCCCTGACATGAGAAGGGACTCTTCTCAATACACCAGGCTGCTCAAGGCCCCATCCAACATGGCTTTAAAAATTTCCAGGGAGGGGGCATCCACCACTTCCCTGGGCAATATGTTCTAGCATCTCACCACCCTCATAGTGAAGAATTTCTTGCCAATATCCAATCAAATCTACCCCCTTCCAATTTAAAACCATGCCCCCTCATCCTATTAGTACATGCCCTTCTAAAATGTCCCTCCCCAGCTTCCTTGTAGGCCCCATTGAAGTACTGGAAGGCTTCTACAAGATCTCTCCAGAGATTTGTCTTCTTCAGGCTGAACAAGCCCAACTCTCTCAGCCTGTCTTCATAGGAGAGATGCTCCAGCCCTCTGATCATCTTTATGGCCCTCCTCTGGATCCATTTCAACAGTTTCATGTTCTTTTTTTGTTGGGGATTCCAGAACTGGATACAGTATTTGAGGTGGGGTCTCCCAAGAGTGGAATAGAATCACCTCCCTCAGCCTGCTGACCACGCTGCTTTTGACGCAGCCCAGGATATGATTGGCCTTCTGGGTTACAAGAGTGCATTGTCAGCTCATGTTGAGTTTCTTGTCCACCAGAACACCCAAGTTCTTCTCTGCAGAGCTGATCTCCATCACATCATCACCCAGCCTGTACTGATGATGAGGACTGCCCCAACCTAAGTGCAGGACCTTGCACTTGTACTTGTTGAACCTCATGAGGTTCACATGGGCCCACTTCTCCAGGTTCTCCAGGTCCCTCTGGATGATACCTCATCCTTCTGGAATGGCAATTGCACTACTCAGCTTGGTGGCATCTGCAAACTTGCTGAGGGTGCACTCAACCTCATCATCAATGTCAGTGATGAAAATATTAAATAGTAACGGTCCCAGTACGGACCCCTGAGGGACACCACTTGTCACAGATCTCCATCTGGACATAGAGCCATTAATGACTGCTCTCTAGATGCAACCATCCAACCCATTCCATATCGAACAATCCACTCATCACCTCCATATCTCTCAAGTTTAGAGAGAAGGATATTGTGGGGAAACAATGGAAAAAATAATATACTGTTATGAAGGAAAAAACCACTAGGAACAGTTCTGTAACAGATAGAGGAGTGAGAAGATGTGAGAGAAATAACTCTACCGACACCAAAGTCAGTGAAAGAGGGTGAGGAGATGCTCCAGGCACTGGAGCAGAGATTCCCCTGCAGTCCATGGAGGAGACCATGGTGAGGCAGGCTGTTCCCCTGAAGCCCGTGGACATCCAGAGCAGAACAGATATCCATCTGTAGCCCATGGAAGACTCCATGCCAGAGCAGGTGGAGGCACCCGAAGGAGGCTGTGGAAAACCCACACTAGAGCAAACTCCTGACAAGATCAGTGGACCCATGAAAAGAGAAGCTCATGCCAGAACAGGTTTACTTGCAGGACTTGTTGCCCCATGGAAAGGACCCATGCTGGAGCAGTCTGTAGAGAACTGGGAAGGACTGATGTTTGAGAAGTTTGTGGAGGACTGTCTCCCATGGGAGAGGCCCCACACTGGAGCAACAGTAGGGTGTGAAAAGTCCTTCCCCTGAAGAGGAAGGAGGGAAGCAGAGACATGTTAGGAACTAACTGCAACCCCCATTCCCCCTTGGGCAATTTGTGTGAAGGAGGTAGAGAAATAGGGAGTAAAGTTGAGCCTTGGAAGAAGGGAGGTGGGAGGAAGTGTTTTAAAGATTTGGGTTTATTTTGCATTACTGGACTCTGATTTGATTGGTAATGTATAAAATAAATTTTCCCAAGTTGAGTCTGTTTTGTCCGTGACAGTAACTGCTGGGTAATCTCTCTCTGTCCTTATGTCAACTCACAAGCCTTTTTTAATGTTTTTTCTCTTCTATCCAGCTGAGGAGGGGAGTGGCAGAGCAGCTTTAATGGGCACCTGGCTGCTTCACCTCCATCCCTGGAAAGGTGATGGAATGGCTCATTCAGTGGATCGTGTCTAAGCATGTGTAGGAAAAGACGGTGAACGGAAGTGGCCAGCATGGATTCACCAGGGGGAAAATCATTCGTGAGCAATCTGAAAGCCTTCTGTGATGACCAGCTGACTGGCTGGGTGGATGAGGGGAGAGCAGTGGATATTGTATACGTTGACTCCAGCAAGGCTTTTGACACTGTCTCTCATAATATCTTCATGTGCAAGTTTAGAAGTGTGGATGGATGAGTGGACAGTGAGGTGGATTGAGAAATGGCTGAATGGCAGGGCCCAGAGGGTTGTGATAGGTGGTGTAGAGTCTAATTGGAAGTCTGCATCTAGTGGTGTGCCTGAAAGTTAGTGCTTGGTCCAGTTTTATTCCTCATATTCATCAATCACCTGGACAAGGGGACAGAGTGTACTGCCAGCAAATGCTACAAAACTGGAAAGAGTCGATGAAACACCAGAAGTCTGCACTGCCACTCAGTGAGATCTGGAAAGTCTAGACCACTGGGCCAAGAGACACCAAATGAAATTCAGCAAGGACATATGTAGGGTCCTGCACCAGTACAGGTTAGGGGTTGACCTGATGGGAAGCACTGCTGTGGAAAAGGACCTGGGGGCCCCAGTGCACAACAAGCTCTCTATGAACCAGAAGTGTCCTGGAGTGCATTAAGAAAAGCATGGCGAGCTGGTTGAGTTATCCTCTCCCTCTACTCTGCCCTGCTGAGGCCACATCTGGAGTATTGTGCCTAGTGCTGGGCTCTCCACTTGAAGCAAGACAGGGAACTACTGAGAAAGTCCAATGGAGAACAACAAGATGAAGAGGGGATTGAAGCATCACTCTAATGAGGAAAGGCTGAGAGAGCTGGGTATGTTTAGCCTCGAGATGAGTAGACTAAGAGAGAAAAATCTCATCAGAGCTTATAAATATCTAAAGCATTCTGGAGGATATCTAAAGGAAACAGACCTTTCTCAATGGTGCCCAGTGACATTACAAAGGGCAATGGGCACAAACTGGAACACAAGAAGTTCCATTTGAACATGAGAAAAAGCTTCTTTACTCTGAGGGTGGAAGAGCACTGGAAGAGGCTGCCCAGAGATGTTGTGGAGTCTCCTTCTCTGGAGATGATTTAAGATACATCTGGACACAATCCTGTTCAACCTGGTCTAGGTGATCTTGCTTTAGCAGGAGGTTGGACTAGAGGCTCATCTAGAGCTCCAGAGGTCACTTTCAACTCTTTCTGTTCTGTGACTCTGTATCTCAAAATCATTTCTAATTTTTTTTTCTGTGGCGCTCCTGCATTACACAGATAAATAGATATATGCAGAGATCAATTTAAAGCCATATATGCTTCTAGCAAGTTGAAAAATTTTACTTATATAAAATGCTTTTAAAAGTGACATGATTAAATCCAGTCTTTTATCCCACTGTCAGTCAAAATTACAGCTCACAGCTATACCCTTGTGGGACTAATTTCTTTTCAATTAATTTTTAAACTGAGCGTGACCTGAAATGATTTTGAATAACTGATGGGCTGGGGAGTGTGTGGAACATGGGCATTTCGTTAAGAAGCAGAGCAGACTTTATATTCTAACATCCATAACAAACAAACTTTAATAATTCTCAATATTATTTTCTCCCTTTTAACAAGTGCAACAGGTATTCAGAAGGAAAATGTGTAATAAAACCTACATAGAAAGAAGGAGACAAAATATCCTTGCTCTGTGAAGTCTAAGTGAGGCACGTTAATGGACAAATACAGCTTTCCCCTTTACACCATACTGGAGGAATCATGTGCCAAAGAAGGGTCAACTCTAAACAGGGTACACATATACTTTTGATTTGCCATTTCTAAAGTACAGGATCCAGCAAATATTACCAATTTAATTACACATGAAAACTGGGATATCTTGAGACTCCACCACTGATTCATCGGATGAATTTTTACTTCTGACTGCCAAATGTAGTCTCAGGCTCCTGAGTGTTCTGGAGGAGACCACTGCCAGCAGCTTGCAGAGAGAAGGTGGTCTCTTTGGCTATAGAGGAGATAAGTTGTTGGGGGGAAACTCATTTCCAAAAGGAGCCGTAGGTGGAAGACTTTTTTTTTTATTCTCAGAAAGAAAAGTGGCCAGCCATGTTGGATCACCTAAGGATTCAAGTTCCTCATTTGCACAGTCAGAGCTGCATCTTTCTCCCTCTTTGTGTCATTGTATTTCCCCCTTCTAACATGGTAATATTCAACTCACCTTTGTGATTTGAGGGAGCAAAAATTAATTGTAGCAACTGAATGTGAATAATTATCTAAATCTGTTATATATTTTGGTTTATTTTTATGCTTATCTGCCTTATTTTTAACAGCTCAGGAACAAAAATTTCACTTTTAGGTTTCCTGGCTACAGAGTTTCTTCTGGTTTGGTCCAGGCTTCAGTTGACTGTCATTTAAAAGAGAAAAGCGCAGCTGAGAATAGCAAAAATGATACCCTGTAACAATGAAAGTTTTTATTTGTTTAAAAAAAAAGTATTTTTTAATTTACTAGGAAAATGTTCCTTAAGATCTTTTCTTTAATTACATGCAGTAGATCAAGACCACGGTCAGAGTCTGTCTTCATTTATTGGATCAGTCAGTGTGCCAAACCAGTAGGATATGAGCCTGGAGTTATTCCTTCACAAATAACAGTTACTTGGCAAATACCATGTCCAGACATTTTCCCACTTTGTTGGTGCCATAGACACTTAGCAGCATGTTCTGTTCTCCAGAACATTAAGTTTTGCTATCTCTCCTGAATATCAGTTTTCATTTGAGGAATGCAGGTCCTAAGTGTGTGCCTTTCCGTCCAAAGCAAAATTATTTCCCTGTTAAGTTCCTTTTTATTGAGTACACAGACATTGACAGTTACTCTTTGTCCCACTACATATAATTTTTATACTGGAATAGTAAAAGTAAAGGTAGGAAAACCATGCAAAAGCACATGCTTTATTTCTGTATCTTTATGTTACATTTCTCCTAAAAGGTTTCCTAGTTTTGCAGTTATTTATAGAAACCCATGTTTGTGAAGGGATAACTTGAAGATGCTTCCTTCTAATGACCCAAAAATTATTCCAAAGCGTAATGAACTCACATGCCAAAACCCCATTTTTATAAGTTCAATAAATGCTTTTTTGCTTCCTAATAGGCAGTTCTTTTGGGTTATTATCCTAATATACAGAGTAAGTATTAGAAAGATATGAAATAAAAGTATTCTTTTTTTTTTTTTTAAAGTGCTAGGTAAGGTTTGACATCTTGAAATAAATAATTGAATTGAAGTAGCATAGCTATCTTTGTAGGTTAGGAAAATATAAAAAAAAATCTTGTTGTGCTCTGAATTACAGAAGGCCCTGTTTATCCAGTGCCACTGGAATCATGCTGTGTCTGGAGCTACAGGATACATGGTGCTTTCTAAAGTCCCAGCTCCCAGACGCTTGCCTCAGTCCCACATTAAGCCAAGGATTAAGTCCTACACCATAACTATTAGGTGCTCTTTCAAATGAAGACCTGGATACACATGGAGGGACTTTGAGCTCCCTTGGCAAGGTGTATTTGGGGAATAAGAGTACAAGGCACTGTTTTCCAGCAGTGCAGACACAATGTTAAAGACCAAACCATAAAATGCACTGAAGAAGTTTGAGATGGTCGCCACACAGCAGTCCTACACCATCCTTCATAAACTATAGCATAAGGGCCAAAAAATTATTCTTGCCTCATGGCAATGCAAGGTCACATGACCTTATGTTTTCTGTCTCATAATTTTCTCCTTCTTTGTTTAGACAGAGTGAATTTACTGTAAATGATAGTTCTGTTTTGACCTCTGGTATTTAATTCATAGATCGTGCGCAGTCTAATAATGTTGTTTAATCTAAGAAGAAAAATGCCCTGGATGGTATTGATGAAAAGAGCAGTTTCAAATTAATATGAAAAAAAAAAATCAATAAAACCAAACAAGAATCAGTACATGGCTAGTGTCATGAATGTGAGAAGCTAGACACCTACAGTCTGACCCCAGTAGTGATAACTTCTTGCAAATTAATTTATTTAGGGGGGATGTCTATAATTCTTCATGCTTCATTATACTGGCAAACACATGACCTGCCACTATAATTTGCAAGTGAGCATGATGTCATTTTAATGAAACATCAAGCAGGGTAATTCAAAAGGAAATGCCTTCTATAAAAGAGCTATTAAATAATACTTAGCAATTACAGAGTGATTTTCTACATCAAAGCCCTTCACAAACAGTCACTAATGAATTTGCATAACCTCTCTGTGAGGAGGAGGAGGAGTATCATTGTTCCCCTCTGCAGACACAGAACACAGAAGCAACTTGCCCAAGACCACAGAGGCCACAAGCATCAAAGCCCAGATCAGAACTCAGGACTTGATGACAGCCAGACATATGGCTAGATCATTACATCAGGTTCCCAGCCTAGCAGGAGCCTTTACAAAGTCCTTAATTCCTTTAAATAATGGTTAGTATTGATAGCTCAGCCTCAGCTGCAAAGCCAGTATGTGCTCCAGGTTATTTTGCTGTCTTGGCACATGAGTATTCAGACTTAAGGTCTCACACAGTGCCACCCCATGACCTGAAAAACCTTGCAGCCACAGCTTTCCTTACAAAAGAATACCCAGGAAAATTATATTCCCCATGGCCTCATCCTCAGAGGATGTCATGATGCAAACTTACATATGCATCCAGACCTGCAAACCTGAAAACACTTCTATCTACCCCAGTTCAGGATGCAAACTTACATGTGCATCCAGATGCTCTCCTCATAATTCCCCCTGCCCCATCCCCATGGAGTCTGCAGCACTATAAAGAATTAATGTTGTAGCCACTTGAATCTCCAGGGTCTCAAGAGACACATTTTTAAGTTAGTAGTTAACAACGGTGCAATCCACCATCTCTACACAAGTTTCCCAACAAACTGCGCTGCTGTTTGGCAGACCTCACTGGCGTATAAGATCAGATGGCATTGTCATGCATGTAGCCATTCTTTGAATTCCCACACACTAATGGTAGCAGTTGCTCTTAAAATTTGAAATGGTCACTACTTGCACTGATTGTACTGTTTTTCTTTGCACACGATATCAGGAATCATATACATTTTGAAACAGAGCGAATACTCTCACTACATTAAATATTAAAAACTGTACTTTCATTATTTCTCAAACTTTCAGTAGCAATACTTATAGGTATACATAGACATTCTGAGTAAGGTTAATCAATCCATGAATCTCACAATCTTGAGTATACAAGGCAGTGTGCCATCCTTGTCAACAATTTTAATAATTCACACCCTAAATTTGGGAATATATTTTACAAACAACTTTTGAAACCAAGTGTTGCATGAAATGGAAAAGGTTCTTCATGATGCCTCTGAAGTAATTTGGAATAGTCAGATACTCTAACATTTTTAGCCTGTCTTTCCCACTCCTCCTAAAAACCTTGAGATTTGCCTTTGAGAGAACACTTATTTGGACAAAAATTCATGTGGAAAACAAAACCAAAACCAAATCCAACATCAGTGACTTCAATTCAGTCCAAACATGTTTGAGGAAACATAAGTTTGGGTACCACTGAAATTCGGCAGACCTTTCTAGACATTAATCCTTGGTTTTGTGTATTTTCTATGCACAGTGGTAAAAGAGGACATGTTCAGTAGGTAACTCCCAGTAACAGGAACCATTGTTCCAGAAGGTTACCCAGAACAGCTACTGGGACAGGTATTATAGAAACACTTAATACAGATATTTTCTGAGATATATATATATATGTATATATGAAAACATATAGATATATATGATAGCAATTGCAAATATCATATCACATAATGATATCAATTGAAAAACATAGATTATATTTTGGATCCTTTCATTTCTCCACCAGGTCTGTCTTTACCTGTACTAATAACTCAGATCCATTTGAAAATATTGTTTTATTACAAGTTTGAGAACTAAGTAACATTTTAGACAATTTATTTGCACCTCAGAAATTTTAATCTTACTGAAACATGATAATCATCAAGGAAATGCAGGAGGACTGGCTGAAATAAGGTGTGCTTATTTATTTGAAGGAAACACTACATCGATTTAATGACTAGTGCTCACCAGGAAAGAACAGTAATGCTTTGGATTGTATGTGCTAAAGGTACAGATGGTTATCGATACCAGTGCTGTAACACACGTTCCTGTCTTAGTGTGTGGGGTATTTTCACAGTATGCTTGTACTAGAGAAGTATTTAATAACTCATCCATTAACTGTCACCTTAAAAGAATAATGTAATTTAAATGCACAGGAATAATGCAATTTAAATGCTTTTGGAAGCATTCTCTGTGTGAACACAGGCCGAAGTATTAATATCTTTCCCTAAAACATGCCTTCATTCCAGTGAAATCTGAATTGGAAAGTCCTGGAGCAGCTCAGTGCCTCATCTCCCTCTCCAGACATACCCTTCCAGGCTGCTGGAACTCATCTCCACTGCTGGAGCCCTGAATAAACAAGCCCGAGAAGGCTCACAGCATGGCTCCACAATTAAATATTTGACTAGTGTTAGGACATCTGGGAACAGTTTGGGGACAGCTTCAGGTCTGGAACTATCTATTTGAACCAGAATAATTTTGTTTGGCAGTTTTGGTCTTGATTTGAACTTTGCTTTCTGCCAGCTGGGTAAATCTACTCATGGCTGGGTGTACTGTGGCATCTGTGGTTTGCAGATATATGTTCTTCTTGATTCTTCATCGCTGACACACCCTGTATTGTCTTCTTCACTTGGAAGACATCTGTGTAGCTAAGCCTTTCGCTAAGCTTGAGAACATTTGGAAATATAACATTTATTTCTATAATGTAACAAAACATTTATATACAGAGGTTATTAGTAATTGCTATTTTCTGTAAAATATTTCATGTTCTGGACCATCCATTGACCTACCAAATCTTACTAATTTCCTAATTTTATTAGATTTTCTAAAATTTCATAAAACTGAAGAGACAACTTTTCTGATTCTCGTGATTAGATTATTTCCATTTTCTCAAAATCTTGTTTCCTAAAAGTTAATTATAAATAGAGGGGATTGGTTTATACAGAATTTTAACTGTATTTTTATTGTAGTTGTAAAAATCAAGAGTCAGACAAATTCGGAGAACCTAAGAAAGGAGATAACCTGCATCTAATTTTCCTTTCACTTAGGTTTTACAACACTAAAATGGAATTCCCTTCTGAGAAGTATGAGAAAAGCAAGTTACTTATCTGTGTAATTAAAAAATGTACCTACAGAATTACCTAATAATTGACTAGCGAAGTTGATAGTTGAAGAAAACTATGGACAAACCTGAATACATACACCAACTTCCAGACCCTCGAAGGTAATAGAAACAATAGGAATTACAACCTAAAACATTTCAAGACTGGTGGAAAAATACCATAGAAAATGTAACTTTAAATGAAACTGATGTATGACTGGCAGAAATTCATATTTCCTTACAGAGCAAATGTGTAATATTGTCAATAGATTGCAGAAAGCCAAATATTTGAGAAACCATAGACTTTTGACTCAGTAGATATAATGCCTGATTTTAATGGAAATTTATTGAGTTAGTTTGTGTTTTCCTAATAAAATGCTGCATTAAAAATAAGGTATTTATCTTGACAGGCAATTTGTCATGCAACATATTTATTATGCACCTCAGAACTACAACAGTCATTTTGTTGTACATATTTTACAGCAGTTTTCCTCCATTGGATTTTGCATGATTACTTCTACTTTACACCAGTAAAAATAAGGAGAGAATCTGACCCTACAAGCATGTTATAATTCTGACGAAAAAATGTAGGACACCCACATAAAATTATTTTTTTATTGCATATATTTTTCCACTGTTTGTGGACAACAAACATGGACATTTGTAGCAGATATTTGCCCTTGATGCAAATGTAGTGAAGTCAGTGGCAAATAAATTAGTCTTCCTTAAGTAAACATTTATAACTGAACCATTTTATATTAAACATCTTTTATATTCAACAGAATGAAAGAAGCATATGTAGAGTGGGATTTACCTCATCCTAATGACTCATGTGACTCTTGTTGCAGACATCTGAAACTGGATCAGATATATCTCAAACTTGGAGTCACAAAGTATGGTCTTCTTTGGATCGGGACTATCTGCAGAAGGGCAAGTGGTCAGCCCTCTCTTATGACTGTAAAGCCGTATGAAACTTCTCAACTGTGAACATTTAAGAACAGCTGCAGGGAATGAGAGCTGAGTGTTGCAGAGAACTCATGTAAAGCACTGGTAACTTTTTTCATTAGACATCTACATTAGTCATGAATACCCAACACAGCCTTGCTTATTGTAACACCTCAGGTGCTAAGTTAAAAATCCAGTGAGGCATACACTAACCATGCCCTACATGTGATATCCATTAAGTCAGAATTTGAATATATCTCACTGAAAGAACTTTCCTTGCTCTCATGTAAATCCAAGTTACAAGGCCACTTCCATAATTTATCAGGCATATTTTTACGCACTCTGTTCAGCTGAACTGTCTTTACTCAAAATGTCAGACAGAACTTTCTGTTTCCCAGAGCTCAGTCCTGGAAAATTTCAGATCCAAAAATAATATTTTCAGATATATAGAACATTGTCATGGTAGGAAATACTATTTGGTTTTATATGTAGAGGACGCGGAAAGTGGCAGCCAACACACCAAGAGTCTACCTGAGAGAGAGCTTAGAAGCTTAAAAATATATAGAAATTTAGACAGTGGTCCAGCATGTCTGTTTTTCCATACTAACCATACAGATAAGTCTTCAGATTAGATTTAAACTCTAATGAATACTTCTGTGTCATAACCTTCCTCAAAGAAGGCTGAAAAGTAAGATACGGTACTGTACTAGTGGCTTTCATAAGAGTCCAATGCCAGAATACCCACTCAAAAGATGAAGGACCCACAGGTCTATGTTTCAGTTCCACTTAGGAGGATTATATTTCCATCTCTCTAAAGACCACCATGACTACAAAAACTGCATGGTCTTCCAACCAAGGGCAATGTTTTTCATCTTTCCTCTCCAATGGAGAGATGATCACCCAGTGCTAAAGCAGTCAAAAGAAAACCTATTTGAGCAGAGAAAGTGAGGTAAGAAACTCAGGTAGGAGCTCCAGAAACGTTCTTCCAAACTCTCCCCTCTGTAAAGTGCCTCCAAAAAGGGAACAACCTTCTCCTTATTGTATTAGTGACTCTGTAGCTTCAAACACACACACACACATCCATTTGGGCTGAATGAAGTTGCCCATAATAATAGGTGTACACATACTGAAAACTTCTCAAAAAGGTATTTATTATATTACTACCAAAAATAAGTATTTAAAGAAGTTTAAGATAATTTCAATTTCATAAATGGGGACTTAACTGCTTATGAAGCTGTCCATGGATATTTTTGTGATACCAGAAGTAAGTTAAAAACAGAGTTTTGTTTAGTCTTCTAAAGGAAAAAAAAAAAGACCAGCAACAAAAGAATTATTTTTATGCTCAGCTCCTTATATTGAAGACTGCCTGGTCCTTGGCAAATGTAATGCACTAAAGAAGTTTTTGTTCTGCTTTGAGAAAAAAGTATAAATACCACCATTCAATATTAATTAAAAATATAATTACAATGTTCTCTTAAGCCATTTCATAGTTTTATTCTTAAATATATCCCTACAGATCAATATGTCCCCATGTAAGAATCAGCCACTTGAGTGTGCATTTTTTCCCAGACTAATTATGCTGGAACTTGATACATGAATGAATCCTTCCTTCATTAGAGATTCTAAGGAATTTATGAGGAAACTGCCAAATCTATCTACAAGGGACTCCAAGGCCTAACTCCACAGTTCATTTCTGATCCTCGGGAACTGGAAAAAAAATAGCTATACTTAAATGGTTGTTTGTTTATGTTTAAAGAAAGATAAAAGATTTAATTATGTATATACACACACATTCTTTTTCAGATTTATAACTGATGTTTTAATCATCTCCAGTTTTCAATGCACTTCTCAGGAGTAAACTCAATCCAAAATTCCAGACTGAGTCAACCACAAATTAAGGGAAAGTGTAGACTTTAGTCCAGAAATTTCTGGTGTATTCAGAAGAATTAATGTTTGGATTATGCTCATAGACATTTCTTTGGCAATTTTACGTTTCTTGCCTTTATGACAGAGATCAGATGGAATGTGGCCATTTCTTGAATTTTCTGTTCGTCTGGTAGTTTGGATTTAAATCTGTAGGGCTGGGCACAGATGAGTGAAATGCCCTCATCACTTTAAGGGGAATTGGTTAAAAAATCATTTACTTAGCATCAAAGATGGTATTAAAGTGTGTGCCTGATTTGCAGACATAGCTAATCCCTTTGATTTGACTGTATCAGGCCCCAAAATAAGAGAGTATGATTTGTTTCCTCTTTTTCCCTATATATTTAAAAATTAGTTATTCTCTAAAGATTTAGAAAGTTAGACAAAAGGACACACATTTAAACTTTTTTTCAATGTAAAACACAGTTAGGCTTCGAGTCATTCCAAGAAAAGATGTGTAAACCCAGAGTCAGTATACTGGTAGGCAAATCATTGAATTCCAGTGTGTTATATCAGTCTTTAAAGGATGTTTTAATTTTTCCACAGCTTATCAGAAAATGAAACAAAAATTAAAAATAACCCTTTAAAAATTATTAATTCAGTTAGTATCACCAGCATGTCTTTCTGGCTATTTGATTCTCTGCAAGATTTTTTAAAAATCAACTTCTTATTATGATTGCTTATGTAGCCTACAAAATGTGATCAAATAGCAGCAGCTAAAGTACTATCTCCACAAGTTTACAAAACATAAGTATCTTATTACTTTCAATAAGTACTGTCTCTGTAGGCATATATACAGGGACTCATGTTGCAATAGCCCATTTATTCAGAGGCATCAGATGTAAAGGCCTCACAAGACAATTACAGAAAAGAAACTTGAGTTTGTGTTGGATTATTATATAAACTTTTACCTTCTCCTGCCACATACTAACCTGCTATGTTTGTTGATATGTTTTATTTGATCAGTTGTTGCTATTTCTCAAGACCAAATTCCTGAAGAAATTTTTTTCCAAGTGAGCATATACAGGAGCTCTACATCTAAGCAGTGACTTTGGATGAAATCCAAAGACAGCAATTGCAGTAATGATTCCTTTACCATTATTAAAGAATAAATAGATCCCAGGGTTACAGTTCTCTTTTCCAAAAGGCATGATGATTTTCTATATATCCTCAGTGATTCCAACACAAAGAATTAAAATGAAGCACAAAATGGCTGAAAGTGTCACAGTGAAAGATAATTTACTTAAACATAAAATGCAGGGTTTTTTCCCCAACAAATTATCAATTCTCACTCATCACTCCCATTGCTGCTAAACTTTCCTTTTTTAATGGCAAGATTAATTTTAAAATATGTTAGCTTATTCAAATACTTTTTGAAATCGTTTATGTTAAGACAACTTTTCTGTTTTACAAGCCAACATTGAATTTAGTCCTCAAGTTAAAAGCAAATGGTTGCATTCATCATGCTAATCTGTAACCGTCTTTCATTTTCCCAGAAATACATTCTTACCATACAGGCAAGATGACAGTTATAATAGTTACCAGAATTTTTATCCTTTTTTTAAACTTTATTTTTGTAGCCCTATTTTGTCAGTAGGAAAATCTTAAATAATTTCCTGTATTTAAGTGTAATATATATTTTTGATTTATAGACATCCTTATCAGAAAAATATCTTCAATGCAGTCACAAGGAATGCATAAAAGATACTTGGAATTGTCAGGGGAACAAATTTTTACTTTAACAAGATTAGGTACTACTGAAACTTCTCTCTTTTTCCGATTCTTTTTTTCTTGTACACCAGCAGACAAGGGGCATGGGAGCATGCTTTCCATTTTAAGCTTTCATTTTATTTCTAAGAATTATTG
>VZTU01034126.1:92395-103339 GCA_013400835.1 Zapornia atra | reverse complement strand
GGGCCAAAACCACCACAGTGAGGTATATATCATCTCTTCCTAGCAATCACAGAATCACACAGAATAACAGAATGTTAGGGGTTGGAAGGGACCTTGAAAGATTATCTAGTGCAACCCCCCTGCCAGAGCAGGATCACCTGGACTAAATCACATAAAATCCTCAGACTTCAAAGTGTCTTGTGGTCCTAAAATCCAAATTCCTGTTTTTGACACCATCTGTGCGACCTGTTGATCCTCATGAACCATTCATTCCCCTGAAAGCCTTTTCCCCTCATTGACAAGGTGACCATACCCTTCGTCTTCACCTGCAGAGCCATGTAGTCACTCTCCACATGTTCCAGATCTCCCCTTGTACCTTTAGTGCCCACATGAACCAAAAGCAGGGAGCTATAGTCCAAGGGCTGGAAAATTCTGTGAAGCCTTTCCACAATGTTCTAGACCTAAAACCCAGCAAGCAGCATTCTCACAAGATGATATGTCAGGATGGCTGATGGAGGCCTCTGTCACTGATTGCTGGGAGTAACCCACTACCAACATTATCCTCTTTGTGCTGCTGCTGCAGGTTTCAAGACACAGCTCCCATCTTCCCCATCTGCTACCATGGTTCTGAACCTCTTCTGTAGAAACAATTCTGCAGGTGGATCACCTTCTGATGTCTGAAGTCACAGGCTTCAAGCCTTCATCATCACAGAAGTCTCTGTTATTGAGCAAACCCCATAAGCCCAGACTGCCCAAAGCTCCTTCAGCAGAGGTGGGGTTTGAGATTCTTCTTGCAGGGTCTCAAGAAAAGATCTGGTCTTTTTGTTTTGTTTCGGTTTGGTTTTTTGTAGTGGTTTTTGTTTTTTTTTTTTTCCCTGGTGATTTCTAATGCTGTGCTGATCTGCTGTAGCCCCTTCACTTAGGGACACCTGCATCAGCAACCAGCTCCTGAATGAAAGAACTGACCTCCCAGTGCTCCAGTTTCAGTACAAATAGCTGCATCTCTGGGTTGTCTCTGTTAGCCAAGACATCTTCTTAGCCTATTGCTTTGTAAAGAAATCAAGGGAAGGAACGGTACAGTAAGTGGCATGTATTTCCTTCAGTGAACCTAAGCAATAGAAAAATTAAAGGAGAAATTTAAAAAAACCACCACCAAAATTACCGATGCAGGACAGATTAAGACAACTAAATATAAGTGTCTTCCTTTGGTGATATTTATGTTAAAGCTCAATCATCAGTAATGGAAATTTGATCCACTGTACACATATTAGCTCCTGTCAATTTTCTGTCATATATAAGCTACCTGGGCATCTGAAAGACCAAAGCATAGGATACACTGTACAAAGATACACTAGGATAAACATAAGCACTGAACAGCCTGAAGGCAGCTGAAACATGCTCATTTCTGTATGGCTGAAGCAGCAAGAAGAACAATTCACTCCATGCTAAGGCAAGTATTAGGCCCTTTATTTTGTTGCCGAGACTATGTATAACTCTGAAAAGCGGTTTCTTAGCTATTATCAAGTTCATTGTTTTAGATTATTCAAATTTGAATGAAAGGCTTTTTTTTTTTTTAATCTGAATCTTTGCACTTATTCTAGAATACCAGTTTGAGTTTAAAAACATCAGTTGTCTAAACTACAGTGGTCAAAATGTTATTGCAAATCAAAGTGCAACTTGCAGGGAAAAAATAGATATTTATTAGATATTCAGTAATTGGACCTAAAGATTTTATTCTTTCTTTTTTTGTTTGTTTGGTTTTTTTTTTCAGCTACAGTTTATGATATAAAATTGTTTTCCAACTATCAATCAAAACAGAAGTTTGTCATTAATAGGTTTCTTGTAGAATATAATCATATGACATATAATGACATTACAAACTAGACACAGGTGATCAGTCTTCTTGAAATTATTCTATATTTTGTTAAAGGTTAGGTGGCATAGGTTCAGTACATGTGTCTTGTTCACTACAAAAAATGTTCTGCCATGATGGCAAGTAGTCATATGAAACTCTAAGCTACCTTTCAATTAATTCAGCCAAGACTAGTACCTCTTGGCATTTTTTGTTTATGTTTTAATATCAAGTAAAGCAAATGCATTCAGAGTTAATATCAGGCATTTTAATCATCATAGAGAATTTTTTTTTTAAATAACCAAAATATTTTACAATATACTCAATATATTAGACACGATAATTACATTTAGGAATTTTTAAGATGTGCTTACTCTCCTTTTTATTGATAAATTAACTTGAGAAGTTTTTTTACAGTTTGTAGGGTTTCATAAATTTATTATTAATGTTAACTTGGGCTATCATTACAGAAAATTTTCCTTAGTCTAAGAAATTAGGATTGCTTATAAATCTTACCTGCTCACGTTGCTGAAATGTCTTTAGACTCCCAACTCAAGACTTTCACCTAATACAGGTTTGAATTGACAACTCAAGGTAGGCTAAAGAAAGACAAAAGAAGTTAGCTAATGGGCAGTACTGTCAGTCCATACAAAAGTTACCGAAGATTTTAGAAATAAGCTTGACACTTCAAAGATATTTTATCTTCAATTACATATGCAGATGACTGACCCTTCAGACCAATCTGTTTGCAAAAACCAAACTGAAAGTCAGCAATATCTGGTTTACAAAATTTCTAAACGTTTTAAAAGGTTTGTAGGACTCTGAAAATTCCCATCTCATATTCCACTAAAAGCTTCTTCTTTTCAGATGTTTCCCACTGAAAAAAATAAGATCAGTCTATGAGTCATTAATCATCTAATCAATTGTTGATTATGAAAGTTAGTTTCGCTTCCTGGTTTTATTTCTAATGAGTTATCATTATTTTAATTGTTTTCATTCTGATATATAAATCCCAAAGATGCATATTATTACTTTATTAGTAATAACTTTGAATCCTTTTCATTTTCATCTCCTAGCACAGTGTCATCTGTGTAGCTCACTCCTATTGGACATATCCAAAGAAGCATCTCAGTATTTACTAGATACAGAGAGTCCTATAGTAACTGTTTTCGGGTATTTGCGCATGTACATTGTCATCCCTAACAAGTGCTGAACTGAGGTTCAATGAATGATCCAGTAATTTCTTTATGTTTCTGAAGGAGCATATGACATATATAGGAAAGGACTATGTTTTTCTTATTTCTAGTTCAGTGTTTTGGCCGTGAGCACAGATAACAATGTGGTCTAACTATGCCTGGAGTTAAGACTACAATGTGTTTTAGCTATAACTGAGTTAGCTTTGTGTGAGCTTGGCAAAGAGGCAGATTAGTTTGGGCAGTTTCTGAAGTTAACACAGCATGACCTGTTGTAAGTGGACAGTAGTCACTATCTTACCTTATTTACAAAAAACTTAGGTAACTTTAATCTGTTACTGTACAGTGCAGACATCTCTGAAGGAATCAGCTGAAAAAGTTAGGAGAGCTGCAGCAGAAATCCAGTCTATAAACTAAATGGTAGCTTTATGGACACTGTTGTATTTTCTTTTTTTCCTTCATATTTAGGGTAGACAAAGAAAATATATCATGTTTTCCTTAGGTTTTCTCCATGCCATGCCTTCTTCATGCTGTTCTGTCTGCTGCAGCCCAAACTGCCTGTATCTCTTCTGAAGATCTCTCCACAGAGGTTTGCTGCAGACTGGCAAACAGGTTTATGGACTAAACATTCTAAGCTTTTGTGGACACAAACTACTTGTTCTCAGCTATATGCAAACATGACAGAATGGATGATAACTACAGCTAGATAAATAAACTTGATAATAAGCACCAGGAGTGACTTTGATAAAGGATGTATAAATTTCTGCAACAAGGAATTGCATTTTCTGCCTTTAACAGTAAATGTCACTTCTCCTCAAGTCCTATTTTCATACTGTGAGTTATGATACCCAAGAGGGTCACAGGAGGATTCAAAGAAGATTACAGAGTGTTTATACTATCTGGGTAGCATTAATTACCCAGCTGTTTCCAGCAATTAAACGCAGTTAGCTGTTCCTAGGCTAATGGTACGCTTGTAGTCAATAATTACAGCAGCTTCTAAGAGCACCTAAGCAGCACTCTATGTTTTGATAGGGAAAGGAGGAAAGGGTTTCATCTGGAGGATTTTTCCTCAAAAAAAAAGAACCTTGAAGGGTCTCGTGTTAGCAAGAACATTTAGGAAATGCTGATCTGCTACTGTAAAACAGTAAAAATAATGAACTTACTTTTTTAAAACCCACATATTTCAATTTGAAATTCTGGTCCAGTTTAGGTCACACAACTAATTTAAAAGAATAGATCATCATTCTTTTTGCATGAGAAAGGAACCTAGCCCTTCAGAAAATGTGGCCTAAAGAAGGTACAGATACCAAATACAGTAGTCTGAGGATTGAATGAAGATTTGTAGATCAGTGCTGTGTAGAAAGATACCTGAGTTCTTTGTTGACAGAGTGCCACTATCAGGAAAAGATACATTAGTGCCAGAACAAGAAGGAAGCTTTTATTTCAGCTAGCTTACCATGGACTGATACATGAACACACCTACTGGATGGTTAGAACTCTGTGCCGTGTAATGGACTTCACAATAATGGGCTGATGTTTGATTTCTGTATGAAATATTTACTGCTGGCATTGACTGAGCATTGACTGACAGTGGACTGACTAAACGGGTACTGATTAAGTAGAATATTGATTTTAAAAGGTTGAAAGAATTTATAGTGTCAGACATTACTTAGAAATTGAGGTAAAGACTTGAACAACACGTGTACAAAAAAATATGTACTAATTACAGCCAAAGCAAAAGAGTCTTCCAGAGGAGTTTGGTGGGAATTTAATCAAGAAAATGAATAGCAGGTAGGAAAAAAATTCTAGATAAAAATAGTTTTGAAGAAACTGCATGTCTTTTATTCACTTATTTTTACTGCAGTGCTCAGACCTACCCAGGTAAAGCCCATTCCAGTGTTTCATCATTCTTTACATTAACAAGACTAATATTGCTTCTACTCATTCTCAATGTCTTTTTATGCTCAAACCATATCTGTCAATTTTATTCAAGAAAAAGGATATCAGCAACATGATACTTACACCACACCTATTCCTCAGGGAGCAGGAGTCTTTATGGATTTCATAGCATGTTAGCATTAGTGTGTTGGACAGGTTCTCTTCCTCTCTTTAGAAGCAGCAGTAAGATTTCAGTCTGCCTTGGAGCAATGAAATGAAATGAAAATAAACTCGCATCAGATGTTTAAAATCAGAAAGTAGAAGTAGTGTCAAGTCAAAAAATATTAATACCAACTTGTTATGTGAGGTATCATTCAGAAAAAGACTCCAAATCCAGAGTTTCTATTACAGTCTAAACACATTTCCATTGTGGCTGGGCTTATGAAGTACCTTGCCTTTGGAATAATCATATTCATCCCCTCACAGCCTGTTTGCTAATACAAAAAAAAACTATTCCCAAATCCATTTTTCCAGCTCTTGTAATAGTCCTTCTTTCTTGTAACAGTTCTGCTATGATAATAATGAATCAAGGAATTTTGTGGCAATATTTTTTTACTTGGGCATATTTTCTGTTCATTTTACAGAAAAGAAAGCATAACATCTCTTCTAGGCCTATGACCTTTGAGACTTTACAGTCAAAGGGACCATCTAACAGACTTAACCACAGTTGGGGGCATCCAATCAAAATGATTATTCGTAATCATGTTACAGAATTAAGCGTCTTTATTGGGTCGCAAAAGGAAATCTGAAGGAATGTTCTTCAGTGGGATAATTCTTTAAGAGTGAAATTTTCAAATTAACTACATAATTTATGAACATCTTTTCTATTGACATATAATAGAAAAATTGAATAGCAAGATCCTAAGCTATTAACTATCAGTTCTCCTGCTCATTAAATGAACAGCATGATTCTGTACTACCACAATAGAATATGCTGTGATTACTTGGGAAACTGCAACAGAAACTGACAGAATCACAGAATGGTAGTGGCTGGAAGGGATGTCTCAAGACAACTAGTCTACAACCTCTCTGGGCAGCCTGTTCCAGTGCTCTGTCACCAGGGTCCAAGGTGTCTCATTCTCATTGGTGTCCACTCAGGTATTCGGTTATGAAACCACCTATTTGTCTCTATCTCAGCCCGTCTAATATTGTGCAGCTTTTTCACTGTTTCCTGAAACTCAGCCACCAGATGTAGCAGATCATCAGTCTGTGCACACCACAGGAATGTCCTGGTCACTCACTGCACCCTATTGCCTATACTGGTCTCCTTCCTTACCTCTTCAGTCTGACTGAATGCATCAGGCAGATGTTGTGTGTCAGAACACTGGTTTTAGCTCTGAAGTGAGTGCCCACCATTTTGGCAGAGATCCAGAGCACTTTCCTGGACTAAGAGCCTACAAGAAGGTTGCAGGGCCCTTCCTGCGCCCCTCCCATGCAGACACTCCACACCCTGCTGGCATGCTTGGGGTCCATGTCGCTCCCTCAGGCCATTTAAATCTCACACAGTTGCTCCTGGCAGTGCCCAAGTCACATCAGTCTTGCTCAGGCCATGTCAGACCTGCTGGTGAGACTTCCAGCTTCTGGGCTCTCTCTCTGAACATCTTCAGGTTTCCCTGGACCCAGGAACCCCGTCTGACTCAGTCTAACACTCAGCCATGGGACTTACCCTTCCTGCTCCTGTGTTCTTCCATACTTTCAGGTTTTACTTTTGTACAGCCTACCATCATGTTATTTGTTCTCAGTGTCCCGCATCAAAATCTCTTTCATCCACATAGTATTTTATTTCATTGCATCAGGAGTATCATAAGATTGCAATGAAGACAGCCTTGTTTAACAAGGCACAAGTGTAAAAGGTAAGGTTCCTTAGAACTGTACTGTACATACTACACGAAGTTTCCATGTGAATAATGCAAAGCTATGCCAACTCAGTGTGAGCCAAAGAGCACATATAAATCCAGGCTTATCTACTGCCCAAATACCATAAATTTAAGTTGAAACTGCTCCAGAACACTATCACAGTGGAAAATTCAGTCACTGTCATTTCTTTAGTGCATAACCAAATTGTCTTTTTTTTTTTCCCCCTTTTAGAATAATCAGCACATAAAAGCCTAGTGCAACACTTTCATATACCAGCAGAAGTCATAAACTGAGGACGATGTAACTGTCTTGAACCATAGCTACTGAAGCACGAACAGCTTCACTGTTATGAAACATAACTTACAGTGTCAGTCATAACTCTTGTAATGTTTAAGCTCTAGTGATTTTTAAGTTCACTTGTGTATAAAACTGAGATGGTCAGTAACGACCTTTCATGATCATATTAATACAGCAGCAGGGCAATGCCCAAGTGTTACTTTTCCTCTAAGACCCCTAAGTCACTGTGATGCACTCCATCATTTCAGAACAGTGTGTGTAGACAACAGCAAAAGAGTAAGAATACTAAAAAAAATACGAAGAACTATTTCACAAGCTATTAAAATCAGTCCATTATCTAGTTTTTACTGCTTGGTTTCTAGACAGTAGCTGCGAGTTTTAAGTTTAGCAAATGTAATGTCTTTTTTTTCAGTGTTTTGTCAGCTTGAATTACCTTTGCATAATTTTTTTTAATCGTTATACACATTCATTGTGTCAACTGTGTACACAAACAATGTTATACACATTCATTTCAACTATCTTGAAATGCCATCATGTTTGTACTTATCAAGATGATGATATTTAAAATTTGACAAAAGAACGTAAAGATAATATGAAAAGCTTCCAAAACCAGACTGAAACACACTATTTCTCTTTAAGTCTGGTAATATTTTTTTCATGTTGCACTGCTTTATACTGTAGGCTATAGAATTGCTGTACTTCCTTTGACGGCCACATGATTTATGATCCTGATCATTCAAGATTATAAAAAGAACCTGACTCAAGGGTGATTTTAGTTTTAACAGAAAACTGAGTGGGAACAAGGTTTGGTTGAACCACCACACAGACTACCAGAAGAATCTGTAAAAACTGACACAGACAGCTCTATACGTGATGGTATGCAAGAAAGTTATAAACTTACTTTTGAGAGTTGATACAAGATCAGAAAGAATTGTTCTTTTTTACTCTTTGCCATACCTCAGCTTTCTTTTCATACCATATACAGCTACTGCTACCTGTCTAAAAATGTATAGAAAAATGTCTTTCAAAATGCTATCCCAAAAGTCTGAAATATATTTGATGGCAATACTGAAATATTATATCAACCTTCAAAGTATGAGGTTATGAAACACTATGCTAAAAAAAATCCAAACCAGTTATGAAATTTATATACAAACTGAAAATGAAAATATTTTATCATATGAAGAAAATCTATGAATATGAAGGCACTCTTCTGATATGGATTCAGTAGTGGTATTCCTACTGCTACTGAATTCAGTAGTAGAAGTGACACCGAAAGGATTTTAATTCAGAATTAATTTTGTCAACCAGGAAGGAAGGAAGGAAGAAGAAAGAGAGAGAGAGAAAGAGAGAAATAGAGAAAGAAAGAGAGAAAGAAAGAAAGAGAGAAAGAGAACGAGAAAGAGAGAGAGAAGGAGAGAAAAAGAGAGAAAGAAAGAAAGAAAAATAAATAAATAAATAAATGAAGAAAGAAAGAAAGAAAGAGAAAGAGAAAGAAAGAAGCATCCTTGTTATTTAGTTGAAGCTCTGCAACTTTCTTCTCACACAGAGAACTGCAGTAGCAACACCAGTTTTCTTAAGAGAACCAACTGTGCTCTGTTATAAGCAAGAATAGCTTTTTTCAGATAACATAAGCTGCATTTGTCGGATTCTTAGGGAGTTCAGAGACACTTTGTACCCAGCTGTGGGAGTGATCCTTGGATGAAACCTCAGTGTCATTGAAATGGTTTGTGAAATTCTGTTTGACTCCAGCAGGACAAGGATTTGCACATCTCTGTGGCTCCTTTTCATCTTGTGGAGCCTGGCTCCCAAGTCTACTGTCCTCAGTTTAGGTTTCACTTGTTTTAGCAGGTGAGGATAGAGGAATTATGACTGGTTAAATCAAAGCTTTTAGTCTTCCAGATCTTTATAAGGATATGATTAGGGCTTGGATGCAAGTGCATAAGGAAGAAGAGGCCAAGTATAAATGTGCACCCGAACCAGCTGTGGTTCCAGCCTGCAGCCTCCCAGTGTATGCACAGGTCACTTGGCTGTGTGAAGGCTGTGCTCCATTCTGCTTTCATTTCTGAAGCTGGCTTTCACAGAGTCAGTTTGAGCTCCTTTATTTGTAAAGTGTGACTGAAGTATGTGATATTAGTTTGCATGTAGAAAAAAAAAAAAGAGTACAGTTCTGTGTACTTCTGGTTTGAAAGCTGTGAGGGCAGTGTGTTCAGGTCTCAGTGCTTGCCATGAAGGCATGTCACAAGTGTTTGAGGGAGGAGGGGCTTCAAACATATTTCCAATGAATATAGCTCCTGCTCAACCTGATGATTTTGTGGGGTTTTTTTTCTTTTCTTTTTAGATGTCGATTTAGCTGCTTAATTCCCTCCTTTACAGTTAAGTGTGAGAAGACCTAATTCAGGGCCTGCAAAAGATAGAAAAAATATTAAAGTTAAATCTAAGAGTGTAAGACCTGAATAAAGATTTGGGACATAGGAATCTCTTGCATGGTAAGCAGAGAGATGTACAGAGTCATAAAAAAGCCTTAATAGTATGTGATACTTAATTTTTAATATCTCTGTAAAATGATCAGGTATTTTATGGCATATCTATTTTTATAGATGAGGGGGGAGAAAGGTTTATTTGCTGCCTTTCTTAATTTTAAACTTTTTACTAACTATACCCTTTTCTAATATTTATACAAATATTTTTGTTTGGGACTAATTTTAAACCATAATATTTTTTCATTTTTATAGGATAAAAACATATGGTATCACTGCTGCAACTTCAAAAAATAACAGCAGTAAGTACAATACTGTACAATGTGTGTTCTATAAATTCATAACTTCAATTATCTAATTAAAACTTTCTCAATAAATTCTATAAACACAGAGGTACACAAAGAACCTCCTGAAGAGATGAGATGAATTGCAAAAGTAAACTTTTTTCTTTTTTAAAATAAACATTTTTTCTAGTTTTTCTTATTTCTCGTGTTAATGTCATGAGTCTTATACTAACATCAGAACATCTTTTTAAGTTTCTGACAATAAAACATATGGAACTATTTTGACCCATCTGCTTCTTTCGAATATCTGTCTACAGAAGCAGACAAGGAAGAGGAGACGGTAGCTTTGCCTTCAGGAAAAGAAACAGCCTGTATCTGAAATAGTGACAGCAGTCAGCTAGATTGTAGCTGCTTCTTATACAACTCTCTTGTTCTATTCTTGTTCTGCAATCTCATAAAGTGAAGATTTATTCAGCATCAGGAAACGATCTTCCCCAGGGATGTCTGCATCAGAACCTTCCAGCCCTTGAGTAAGGTGCTAAAACCCTATAAATGGCCACCGAGAGGCTAAGGTAAATATAGAAATAAGGTGCTATTCAGTTATTTTTATACTTCCAAATTGTTCATATTACTGGTGAGGGTTTTTGGACATTTCATATATTGCATAAGTCATTGTCAATATTAGGTGTGTGTGGATTCTGACAGTGTGGAGTTTTTATGTACAAAGTCCGCACATCTGTGTAATATGAGATAGGGAGCCTGCTTTGGCAGGGGAGTTGGACCCAATGATCTCTCGAGGTCCCTTCCAACCCCTACGATTCTGTGATTCTGTAATTCTATGATATCTTGCTTATTTGTTGTTTTTGGTTTTTGGTTTGTTTTTTTTTTTTCCTGGATATCCTGCTTTATCCTTGCTAACATGTCACAGCTTCACATAGTTTTTTTGGGTATCTCTGGTCTTTGTTCATAGAAGGACTGACATTCAGGTGTCTTGTTTTTTATCTATTCAATTATCCATTACAGGCTACAGCTACAAATGGAGTTGCATGGGCTAAGTGCATCTC